>JAUTDX010003480.1:0-48110 GCA_030844895.1 Ambrosia x helenae
CATGTTAGTTTTTTTTAGAATGATCGATTACAGCTTTCCTGCATATAATGTAAAGCGCATCAGTCTATTCCATATGTAAAATTGATGTGTTATATTAGATATTTCAACCCGGGACGCTCCCGGGATAAAAGCTAGTTATAAATAGAGAAATTAGAATACAAAGTCTCAAACCAATGAAGCCATAGCTTAGTGGTGGAGGTGGGAGGTTTTAAGGCTTAGCCTATTTCCTATCCTGGGGTGTCCGGTTCGAATCCTACACCGACCGGGCTTTACTCATGTACAGCCCTGAGCGAGATGTCGTTAAAAAAAAGAATACAAAGTCTCTCTCTTCAATCTCTTCAACCTAGAAAATATAAAAACAATTTTGAACAGTTAGATTAGATGATCAAGTGATCAGATGATCCAAAGCAAAATAAAAGGAATATTGAAGGGTGAAAAGAGTCGGAGAGTATTTGTGGTATTGCCTACAATTGTTCATTTGTTTTCAAAGTTTCTCACATTTTTTAAACGTTCATAACTTTTTTACGACATTATTTTTAAAAAATAATACACTGTTATAAATATATATATTTTGGTTATAAATGCCCAAATTAGATTAGGCTTGTTCCCCAAGAATTCCAATTTCCAGTTTATACCCATTGTATCTTATTTGTAATGCACACTTGATCATGAAATATTAGTTCATTCTCTCCCTATTGTTCTTTTCTCCATTCTTATATTGTTTGCTATTAAGCGAGTTTCACAACACGTAATCAACACGAAAGCTCTCCCCAAAACAGTAATCATGTTCCCCAGTTCCCTATAAACGTAACCATCCCACCCTAACACAACCAACAACATGAATGCCACACTCATGCAAGATCTGAGTTTGCTGTCAAGAGAAGGACCCGATTGACTCCATTGTCAATCAGGTAAGGATACATGTACGTGTGTATATAGGGGCGGAGAGACAGTACAAGAACGGTGGGCCGGTGCCCACCCTAGGTCCATCCCAGATGTATTATCTATACTAATTAATATCACCCATTTAATTGATAAAATGTCGAGAAGCCTATAATGCCCACCGTTATTTTTATTGGGTATATGTTTTCATCAACCCTACCCAAGAATAATCCTCTTCCTGTGTGCTTGAGAGTGAGTAGGTGATGAACACACTTACCAAGTTACCACTTGCCATGTGACACACCCAAGGGGAAAGGATGGTCTAAATGAATGTCATGTCAGGAAAAGAGCTTTCTTATATTATATAAATAAGTAAACCTCACAGAACTAAAATGAAATTTTCCTATTTCAAGTTAGCTAGTGGGTTTTCCCACCTACATATTGCAGCGGGGGATCCAAGATGTGCAAAACAAAGGACAAAAAATGGCAAGCATATACCAAATATCGGGAGTTTGGTGGGTTTTCATCGTTCTGTTGCTATCGGCATAGTGGTTTACCACTCGCGCTTCTCGACGACGTCAGTATGATGTTTAATTAATAAATCAGTTTGTTAGTATACTATCAGATGCGATGATACTTTCTAACCCCTCATTACTTTCACTTGAATCATCATTTCGCAACCAATGCGATTAAAAATCATTCATTTACAAGGAAAAAATTAAGTGGGTTAGTAAATAAAATAGTCGTGAAGATCAAAACAAAAGGCCCAGATACAATTACAAATGAAAATTAAAGACCGACAAAACGACATCTAAACCAAGCCACCAATGATTGATTGTGTCTCTCGGATGAACCAACTATCGTTAATGTAGGTCCACTTAATGAACCGGATATGGATTCTACTAAGTGTATGAAACTAGTATGTGAAATGTGTAGAATCGAAATTACACCTAATAGTTGTCGAACCACGAGGAGTCTGTAGAAAGCGATAATAGTAATTTTATCAATTAACTAATTAATTAAAATAATATTTTATGAAGTAAAATGTTGTGGTGCTTGCAAAAGTTGAAATGATTTAATATGAAAATAAAACAATAATAATAAATAAGTAACCCCTAAGTTTCAGGTTCTATGCTTCACAGATAATTCAGTTATTTTATTGGGAACCACATAGACATGGTTTTGAAAATTAGTTGACTATATGTTCTTTTCATCAAACCCTATTAACTACACAAGCATCAAATCAACCCTCTTTATGTCACTCAACCCGCTAATAAGTTTTTTTTATCAACCAAACAAGTTGTAAAGAAAGGACTAAAAAAGAAATCAATTATTTAAATTAACTAATGCATCAATCATATTTAGAAACTTGCCATCACATAAAAATAAGATCTAATACTAAAAATAAACTAAAAACGGATGAAACCTACGTAAACCATTAGAGTAAAGGATGTCTCAAAAGATTAGCCTAAGCTTCCTCACAGCCGTCCAATTCCTTTGATTTTCGTCACTCGCACCGTCAATAATTCCTCGTTTTTCAACCGACTTCTTTATTCTTCTTTTTGGGCCGACAATGTCACCACAGTCACTTATTTCTTCCGTGTGTTTGCTGTCTTGGGCCCAATTCATTTTCCAGCCCAGATTTTCTCTACATGTAAATTACTTTGAAACCACATTTTTAATCCTCTCCTTTCACGAGAATCTGCCATGCAATTCACAACCAAACAACTTAAACTAGCAATTCTAATTTAATTCACAAGAATCTTAATGTTTTTGTCATCAGCTTTTACGCCAATTCTCTTTATCTCAACTTTTTTTTTTTGGATCGGCGTAGTTCAGTGGTATCTCCATCCACCTCATCCCCCTCGAAAACTGGGTTCGATCCTCGTGGTTGGCGTTGAAGCTAGAAAAGAGCTGGTGCCACAACTCGCCCCCCAACAGAATCAATCCCTCGTCCTGCCTGGACGGAAACATCCAAATTGGAGTAAACTCTTCCACCTCCACCACTGAGTTGTGGCTTCATCGGCTCTCTTTACCTGAACTAATCACTCAAGCACACTAATCATTTAGTTTTGCAAGCAATTATTAATAATATATGTTTGACACAAGAATCATTTAATTGCATTAATAAGTGTTTTAAATTGTTACTTTTTGTGTTTTTTTTTATATAATACTATGTTAAAATAATATAAAAGATCATGATGCCTAAAATTTAAAACACAATGTCTATATAGACTTCACATTTTTATTAAAAATGCACTTTGTACAGAAACCACACTCCAGTTGTGAGAACTGTGATAACTATGGCAAAAAAAAATCGTTTTTTTTTACAATTTTTTTTTACCCAAGGTTGTAAAAGTGGCTAACTAATAAATACAAAAAAATTGAAAAAAAAAAATTACGGCGTCCCTACACCGATGTAACAAAAGTGACGTAAATTGGTCTTACGTTGTTACAACCTGTGTAAGGACATTTAGACAAAAAAAAATCTAAAAATCTTTTTTTTTTTTAATTTCTTAGTTAACAATTTTTATATCATTGGTAAAAATTTTTTTAGAAAATTTGATTTAACGTCGTAGTTCTTACGGTTCCCACAACTGAAGTGAGATCTCAACTGAACCGAATCCAATATCAATAAACCTCTAGCTTGTAATTAGTAAATCAATTTCATAATTTACGATTTCAGCTAAACCTTCTTGTTTATTAATCTTTTACGCTAATTTTCTTCCTAACATAGAAAATATAAAAACCAAATAATGTAGTTTTTTTTAAAAGAGAATTTCATTAAAAACACAACTCGAAGCGTCCTCAAAGCAAGAACCTACGAGCTAACAAACCAAACAAACATCAATTCCAAAGGACAACAACACCATTTTTGCCAATCAACATCTTTGTATCTAGACCTATAACGAAACCAGAAATATGCCATTGATTTAACGCTCTCCACAATCTCGACGGGCCTCCTTCTTTTGTTGTTGAAGATCCGATTATTGCGCTCGTTCCACAAAATCCATAGAGTAGTATAGACAATGCCTCTAAAGATGTACCTCTTGTTTTGGTCAAATGTTGAATCTCTGGCATGTTAACAAAATAAATTTTTATGTTCTAATTAACTCTTCTAAATTTATTTTATGTTCTAATCCTATATATTTTTTTTAAATAAGAGGTAAACTATCACATGTGACATTTATTTAGTTTTTTTTTATAACATATTCACATATTTAATAAGAAAAATAATAACCAACCAAATTAATTAATAAAAGAAACAAAACAAAGCAAATTAAACATTCTAACAACCTGTGTTGTTGATTCATATTCCATCAGCATAACTAGGCCTGTAAATGAACCGAACGAATACGAACACAGGCGTTTTCGTGTTTTTTTTCATTAAACTTTAACCAAACACGAACACATAATCGAACACTTTTGTGTTCGTGTTCATTCATTAAGAAATTTGTCGTGTTCATGTTCTTTTATGTTCGTTCATTTAAAACCTAAACGAACAGTTCATGAACATAAACAAACACAAATGATCAATATAAACGAACACACATGCACATAAACGAATATTAATGAACACAAACAAAAACAAGTTAATAATGATTCATCACAATTCAACCAAGCTATAGAGAAAAAAAACCCACAAAGCTATAGAGAAAAAAACGATCAGAGAAGGTGGTCATACTTGCGGTACTGTGGAGGCTGGAGGTGGCGTTGTGGAGGTGGTCAGCCGGAAGTGGAAGAAGGTAGGATTGTGGAGTGTGGAGAAGAATGGAGGCGGGGCTGTGAAGTGTGAGACGGCTAATATGTTTAGAAGGCTGATATGTTTACAATGTTAGGGTTAAGGTTAAGTTTCATATCTAATATATTATATATAATATAATATGAAATAAGTTTAACTAAACGAACATAAATGAACGAACAAAACATGTGTTCATGTTCGTTCGTTTAATTAAACGAACAAAAAGTTGTGTTCGTGTTCGTTCATTTATTTAAATAAATGAACATAAACGAACTTGCCGCCGAACAGTTCATAAACGTTCGGTTCGTTTACAGGCCTAAGCACAACCAACCGCGTCAACGTAGCACCACCCACATCAAACACAACCAACTGCATTACTACCAACCCTTGTCGAACCACCCGTCGCACCATCACCCCAATACACCACAAGCCATTATCGCAACACCACCCCATGATGCCACCCACCGTCGCAACACCACCCCAAGACGCCACCCACCATCTCTACACGGCCCCAATACGCCACTCCCTGTCGCCCACATATATTCGTTAGTCTTCAAATAAAAATAATATTCAAATATAGAAACAAACATAATCACAAATCAATATTTCCATAATAATAAAATATTTAATTGTACAGATCTCAAAAAGAGATACAAATTTTTGCACAAGTTTAATGTTCTTTTTTCCGTTTGAAAACTTTCTCATATTTAAAAAAAATCGAAGTTTTTTTCTAAAAGTATTGTCAATTTTAAAAAATATATTTTGCAATTGTTTTTTTTAATTCCATGTTGGCATTTAATATTTATAAGTCATGTCAACATATTCATAATAAAAAAAAAACCAAAATTAATGTCATATAAGATAATAATCTTCTATTAGGTAAAATATTTATGATTAGAATTAGAACATAAAAAGTAACTTAAGTGATTTGATTAGAAAAAAAAAAATTATGAGTGACCTAATTAAAACAATCTTGAAACTTGGTTGCTATTTAACAAAGTTACCCCTATAATAAATTATACCTAAAATACCAAACACTAAGATATATACAAAATTAAGATATTAACGTGTATTTCACAACGCATCACATACAACCGCCACCGTCGTCTACCACTATCAACCGCATCTCCATCTAGCGCTGTCCACTGCACCCTTGTTTTCGCTTCATTGACCCTCTCTCTCATAAGCACGCCACAACCATCACTGTCACTTTGTCTGACAACAACGCCGGTGAGTCATGATGAGTGAGGGAGAAAGTTGTCAAGAAAGATAGAGAAAGGTGTTGTAAAGAAGAACAAAGCGTCGACTACTGATGGGTTTAACCATGTGTCAAACATATAACCAAAAAAGGTGTCACATAGAAACAGCCCCAACCGTCGAACAAAATTAAAAGCCCAATTATAGCCAGCACTATCAAACACTATTCAAATCATTCATCTATTAAAGTATAAAAAAATAGGAAAATCAGAAAAGGGAACGGTGGTAAATAAAAAATGTGAATAAAACAAATGGTGTAAATTAAAATGTCAAAAAAAAAAAAATTTAAAAGAGCCTTCCGAACCTAACATTAATTTCTAATTTCTAAGGGGCTGTTTGGTTGATTAAGTGTTGAATTATTAAGAGGTCTGGATTGTTAATGTTGAATCATTATGTTGATCTTTGAATTGTTAGTTTTTTCTGTCTCACATTGGTAGAAAAACCTCATTAAGGTTCAACCAAGTTCAGTGCTTAATGGTTTAGCTATATCTCAAGTCTTAATGGTTCAGCCTTATCCATTCAATTTAGAAGCTAAAACAAACACGCTGAATGCTGAATCATTCATCGCTGAATGGTTCAGAGCCTCATCAGACTATTGGGTATGGGGACAACCGAAATGGGATGTCCTCCATGCCACATAGGCGTCACGTAAGCAAGGGTGGGATATCCTCATTTTGAGGACTAACCAAGGGTATGGAGACACCCCTTAATTATTAATTATTTATTTATTTTGTTTAACTTTAATTTTTTAATTATATTTTAAAGGAATTAATAATTAACTTTTTTAAAAATTAAAAAAACGAAAGGTAAAAATAAAAAAAATTACCGAAAAAAAAAACACTCAAATATTAATAAAAAAACACTAAACATTAAACATTCGAAATTAGACATTAAACATTCAACATTTAAAAATTAAATACCAACATTAAAAAAACGCATCAATTGTCATGCGAGAAGATGGGGGATGCTGAATTCTTCCCCGTGAGCAGCCCGATGGTCTTTTTGTGTGTGTTGCATTGTCGCTCGTTGGGTAATACCGGGGTTCGCCTCCATCGTGGCTTGAAATAGGTTGTTCCACCTCATACACCTTCTGTGTAAGGCCCGCCACTTATTAGCGAGTTGATCCGCGTTACGGTAATTTGTTTGGCTTAAACGATTGTATTCCGCCAAAACGTTGTTCCAAAAAGAAGACGTATTTACTTCTTCGTCCGTTGTCCCTTTGATATTGATCCAGGCCGTCACCTATTTGATCTCGTCATCCGAAGTCCAAGCCATTTTTTAGATAAGAGGGTGTTTTTGGGTGGTTTTTTTTCATAAAAGAGAAGGGAAGATTGTAGGGAAAATGGTATAATAATGTGAAAGATTGGTTGGTTTTTATAGTTTGTAAATTGATTATTTTTTTTTAAAAGAGCCGTTGTATTATATTAGGTGTGAACGGTCGAATAATTAAATAGGAGAGATAATATTTGGTCCGTTCCAAACGATCTAATCAGGACGAACAGGACGAGGACGGCCCTTAGGGGGCGGTGTGTGATCGATGTCGTTTGGTCGGTCAAAAAGAAGTAAAAATATAGTAT
Organism: Ambrosia x helenae; assembly: GCA_030844895.1. Lineage (NCBI taxonomy): Eukaryota > Viridiplantae > Streptophyta > Magnoliopsida > Asterales > Asteraceae > Ambrosia > Ambrosia x helenae. Next base: position 7,459 of record JAUTDX010003480.1, read on the forward strand.
AGTGAAAGTCGAGTCGTCTCCACAGGGAATTGGTGGAAATAATAGTTTTGAACTAAATTAACTATTTATCTAATTAATTGATTGTTTTAGAAAATTAGAAAAACTAATAATTTTGATTTCTGAATAAAAACAATAAAAAGAACAAAGTAACTAATTAGAAAAACTAATAATTGATTGTTTAGGTTTCACACAGTTTTCAGTTTATAATATTTGGAACCATATAGACATAGTTCTGGAAATTAGTTAATTAACGGTAGCACATGTTCTTGTCATCAAACCCTATTAACTACCCAATTGTAAGTGTCAAGTCAACCCTCTTCATGTCACCCAACCCGCTACTAAGTTTTCTCATCAACCGAACAAGTTGTAAAGAAAGGACTCAAAACACAAATTAACTGTTTAATTAACTAATGCATCAATAATGCTTAAGATGTTTGTCATCACAAGCAAAAACAAAATCCAATATTGAAAATAAACAGAAAAAATGCAAAACCTAATTGAACCGTTCGTCTAGAGGTTGTTACAAAAGATTTAACCTTGCATCTTGGTCATTGAAGCGTATTCCTCTATTTTTTCCCGTCTTCCGTGCGATACTGTCACTCCAAAAAACAGCTGTCAAAGGATATCATACCAATACCTTCTGTTCACTCGAAAAATATTAATGGGCCTTCAAATGTGAACACATGTTCACGTCTTTTTTTTTTATTTATTATTATTATTATTAAAGTAATATTATAACTCCGTGCTCTCGACTCGGGTATTCTTCGCTCGACCAAAATTTCTCGTCTACACCCCAACGTCCATGAACACCTACAAAACACATGTGCACTAATAAATAACTAAGACCGACTAAAAGCACACAATAAAAGACTCAAAAGTATACATAATTAACATGTTAACAAGGTGCGTTTCACAACACATCAGTTTGCATGTTCTCAACGGTCCTGGACGGGGTGTGGACAATCCCCACACCAAGTAGCTTTAAGAGGCTACCAAAGAGTCCCTAGGTATAATAATGGCTCTTTGTTGTGTAAGAGATATTTTACTTTATACGTTTATCCTAGGGGTGAGCAAAATTAACCATAACCGACATAACCGAACCATAACCGACATAACCGAACCGATTTTAACCGATAACCAACATAACCAATGGTTATGGTTATGAAATTTCTATAACCGACCGAGCGGTTATGGTTATGGTTATGAAGCTTTGGTTAACCGATATAACCGAACCGAACCGAACTTGTATTGTTAAGTTTATGTAATAGATTTATGTTCTATATTAACTATATAGAGGTTTTTTTACTATAATAAAAGTATTTTATTAACAAAATGATATTGATGTAGTATTCTTTTTTTTTATGATGAATTAAACTTGTAACCAAGGGGTTAAATATTTTTTTTGTTATAAAAAGGATCCCACATTGGTACTTTAACTACAAAGTTTAGTCTTGATTAACTTATAAATAATAACCCAAGCTAAGTCTATCATTGTAGGTTCTGAGTTTTTAAAGACCCATGGGCTTTTAATTTTATAATTTAGCCAAAATTTAGCTTTGGTTGATTTTTTTGGTTAATAACCGAAATAACCATAACCAAACCATATCCGAATTCATAACCGTTTAACCATAACCGAAGTTTGGTTATGGTTATGGTTACGAAAATCCCATAACCGAAATAGCGGTTATGGTTATGGTTAATGGTAAAAACCGACCCAAACCGACCCATGCACACCCTTAGTTTATCCTATGGCGAGTAGCAAAACCATTTAATCAAAAAAGCCAAGCAATTGAATGCCTTATCTTTGTTTAACCCAAGATAAACATGTATTAATCGAAATTCGCTTAAATCCACCTATGTCGAAAACCGCTGTTAATAATTACCAAACTACTTAATTTATAATCGAACCAACCGGTTAGAAATTCAAGAAGCTGAAACATTGATCATAGTTCGGTTTTAGGCTATAAGAAAAAGGACACTCATTTCCCTAGTTAATATTAGTCAAATTTCAATAGAACAAGATGATTTGAAAAAGAAAATAATGATGATAGTATCTCATTAGATTTGGCCAACAAAAATGGTGACATCAACTAGCAATTACAAATGCTCATGCCTTTAATAATGAAATTAGTATAATTTTATAAGTTTAGCCTTATGCTTTCTCACACCTCTACACTAGCAAAGGTAAAATTATAACAAGTTGGGAACCAAAACAAAGGTGGTGATGAAATCTTTAAAGTGCAAAAGCATATGGGCCAATACGTCATTCCACATGTAGACTTCCTAGTTCCAAACGTGACATGCTTTGTTCTTCTATAAATACTTGCATTGTAGAACCATAAAACACATATGCAAACTCAGTTATTACCTCTAAGCTTCCTCTAATCATGGCTCCTGTACTCAATTTGCCTCTTAATGTAGGTCACATAGACGATGTTCAGGAACTCAAGAAGGCCCGAAAAACAAAAATTCCCAACAGATTTGTTCGTGATAGGGCCGAAAGGCCGATGCTTGCGACAACCCCGTCACCGTTGTCGAGTAGTATACCTGTCATTGATTTTAAAAAACTTATGACAGGGAACAAAGAAGAATTTCACTTTGAAATCTTGAAGCTTTCAGCTTCTTGTGAAGAGTGGGGTTTTTTTTCAGGTACATGAGTGTTTAATTAAATAGGGTTATTGATAAAAAGTTCCTTTCTGTTGGTATACAACATTAAATATTTCTATGGACTATGAATATATTGTGTACAAACAATTTTAAACTGTACTATTGTGTTGATGTAGGTGATAAACCATGATATTGAAGTGGATTTGCTAGAGAATATTGAGAAAGTGGCTATGGAGTTCTTCATGCTTCCTGTTGAAGAGAAACAGAAGTATCCAATGGCACCAGGAACTGTTCAGGGATATGGACAAGCTTTTGTGTTCTCAGAAGATCAAAAGCTAGATTGGTGCAATATGTTTGCTCTTGGTTTAGTCCCACACTCCATAAGAAACCCAAATTTGTGGCCAACAAACCCACCAATGTTTAGGTAAGTGTCCACTAAAAAGAGGTTATTTTAACTTTTTTATTTAAACTTCCAACACTTAGGGGGTGGGGTAAAGCCCTTAGCCACCTCAGTGGGTGGCGCCCTCAACACTGGCCCCTTCTTTGTTAAAAGGGGCGCTAAAAACCCCCTACGCCAAGCCCTAAAGCTTGAAAAGAAGGGGCCCACTTTTTTCAATCGGTCAATTTTTTTGTTGTTTTTTCTTTCAAGGGACATTAAACCACCCATTGATGTTAAAGGGAGACGCCATTATATTGTTGACCCAAAACTTACGTGAGAAAGTAAATGAAAATGCATTGTTGCCGCTAGGGACTTTATCCCACTTCCCTGGATCAACTTTATATATTACTTTTTAAAATAAAATAAAATAAAGAATTGAAACTCATTTTTCTCCACCATGAATGCATTAACGTCACACCATTTCACTTGCAATTTGTAGTTTTGATTGCAAAGTCAAAAAAAACACTTTATACTTTTGGCACCTTTTCTTTGGATACATTGGAAAAAAAAATGGCTTCTAAATGAACTTTAATATTTTATAGCCAAACTGTGGAGACTTACTCAAGAGAAATAAGAAAGCTATGTGAAAATCTTTTGAGATTTATAGCATTAAGCCTGAAGCTAAACGAAAATGTCTTTGAAGAAATGTTCGGGGTAAGCGTGCAAGCAATAAGAATGAACTACTACCCTGCGTGTCCTAGACCGGATCTCGTATTGGGTTTAAGTCCCCATTCAGATGGAAGCGCCCTCACCGTGTTGCAACAAGGCAAGGGTAACACTGTTGGGCTACAAATACTCAAAAACAACGAATGGGTGCCCGTTCAACCTGTCGAAAATGCACTGGTTGTCAACATTGGTGACACCATAGAGGTGAACTTTCGACTTTTTATAGTTATTAATTTAACCCTTGAAAAGGGGTTTGATCTTGTCTTTTTAAAAATTATTTATGATAACAGGTTTTGACAAATGGAAGATACAAAAGCTCAGAACATAGAGCAGTTACGCACAAAGAGAAGGACCGACTATCTATCGTTACATTTTACGCTCCAAGTTATGAGGTAGAGATAGGTCCAATGAAAGAATTGGCTGATGAGAGCAACCCAAGCAAGTATAGAAGATACAATCATGGAGAGTACAGTAGGCACTATGTTACCAACAAGTTGCAAGGCAAAAAAAACACTTGATTTTGCCAAAATACCACCCAAAAAGTAATATGTAGACTATAAACTAAATCATATAATTACTCAACGTACAACATATTGTTTCTGTTGCATAATCATGTTGTAATTATATTTATTATTAATATATAGATGCATGTAAATTATTGTTCATTTGTATGTCTCCATTTTTCATTTTCCTACGTCAATATGACTTTGGTACATAATCAATTCTTTTCATATGAACTCCATATATTAATACATGAACAATATATTTATTGTCTTTTTTTTTAGTTATTTGTGAGAACAAGTAACAAGAAATTAGAATAGATTTCCGGCCCCGCAGGAGGGGGTAAAGCCGTGCTATTAGTGGTGGTAGCGTAAAACATGTTAAGTAGTAACACAAAACCGGAAAAATACTATGTGACACACATGACGTAAAACGTAGACGAACTCAAGTTGTTTTAAAATGAGGGATAAGAAGTAAAATTGAGAGACCAAAGTTGATCACTAAAGAAAGTATGGTGATCAAACCAAAAAGTCACCAAAGATGGCTATCCTTAACAATCGACTACAATTGTGACCAAATTCGGCAATAAACGTAAACCAAAAACACAAATTTCTAACACCAAGTGACTTACATAATGTTAAACCTAGGCAAAGTTGATTTGCAAAATTATAAAAACCAAAGTTGTATAATAAAAATGGCAAATCTTAAAGTTTAATATGTTAAAAAAGAAAACAAAATCGCAAAAAAAGCAAAATCGACCAAAGGTCCAAAATAGCCACTATTCATAACCATGATTTGAATTAATATCTAGTAATATCGACAAAATGTTGATGTTATACCTGTTACAAAAACTAAAAATATTGGGTTTGATCAAAATTATCGATTTTGTGTAATGTCAAAGATCCCTGTTGCAAGTCGTATTGCACACATTAGTGTACTGACACGTTCATTGCTCAACTTGGCAAAAGCAACAGTACGTATACATATATGAAAATATCTAAAGTGAAAACTTTCAACATATGATGATTATAGTTGCCAAAGATTCAGGCTATCACGTGGGATACCAAAACCATCAACACACCGTAGTTTCTTATTCGAAAAAAAAATTTATCTATATATTAATTTTAGGACAGTTTAACAGTGACTATAAGCTAAAATACGCATACTCTCCTGTTATAGTGCAAGAGTGCCCCTATCAAAGAATCTATTTTGTTTTCTATCCTCCAAGTTTATCGTGTACATATGGATACTATCATTTTTCATATTGGAGCATGATATGTATCACTGTTGCAAAACTCGGTTTGACCTTGTACTCGGCGAGCTACCCTGGAGCGAGTACTCGGACTAATCGAGGGAGTACTCAGGGGTCAAATCGGCCTATGCGGGGAGTACTCGGAGTAATCGGCCAACTCGGCTATACTCAGCGACCTACCTTGGAGTGAGTACTCGGGGAGTAATCGGTCAACTCGGCCTTGTTTTGCAACAGAGATATGTATATATAACTTTAATTAATTATATAATTTCTAATCTTATTCTTCGACTATTAAATTAAGGAGTAATAGAAATAAATAATCCTACTCAACTTTTTTAAACTTGCATTACATTTTGGCCAAAATTTTAGCTTTTAGAATTTCAAACTTTGACCACAAAACTTTTAGCTTTTAGCCGCGAGTATTTTTTTTAAGCCCACGCGAGAATAACAGTCACTTAATATTATCTTTTATGTCCACGAAACCCTCCACGCAACAGGAGCTCCCACAGCGACGCGCGATCTTTAACGTCCGCCAAACAGTCAACGCAACAGGAGCTCCTGCCGCGTTTCGCACAACAGCCGCACCCGCGGCAAAGCACGGGCAACTAATACCTAGTTTATATTAAAGTGTTGTTTGTGCGTGTTCTTTTTTTTTTTTTAAGGAAATTTGGAGAATGGTTTATGTAATGTTTACTTAATATTCTTTCATAAAATCCAACAAAAACGTAACATATGACAATTGTAATTATAAGAGATCGTAATATTAAAACTTATTTATTTTGGTTATTGTGATTTTGATAATTATTTTCATAAAATCACGAAATAGCTTATGTTAGAAAATTATCACATGTATATTAATTCCATACACAAGATGTTGTCGATGTATTGGTTTTTGTTCGTGTACCATATATAATATTTTCTCAAGTATATGAAATTAAACGATATGATTTGTTTTTCAGTCACGTATCAAGTATCATATTTTAGTAATATACGTTATAAGATAAACCTTAGATTGGGGTTTGTTTGAAACTGAATTGATTGTAAGGTTTTGGATGATTTGAATGAAAGAATGGAAGGAATAGACTTTGAGAGGGAACTTTAAAAGTTGGTTAATAAACACAAACTTTTGACAATTGATAAAGTGCATATATACAAACTATAAATACTAGTGAACCGGTGTGTATTCTATCGACACAACCATTCACAAACAACATAACCGACCATAACTAACTTAATGAAACGGTATGTCGCATAACCGTTCATAACTAGTCCTAAACTTAGGATATCTAATATTAACACATGTACATAATAATATTTACATAGGTTTCTAAATCAAGATTATTAACTAACAATTTCCTCCTTAATCTTGATTTAGTAAACATCTTCTTGTTGTTCATTCTTCACTGGAGGACGATCGGGATCTCTTCTTTGGTGGAAGGTCTTGATCATTCCATTCTGCCCTTTTCTTCTTATGAGCATTGCTGCCTTCGGTTTCCACTTTGACTACTAACTTTCGGCCTTTGTACTTTAGATGGTACCATTCCATCATCTCTAAATATCGAGCAAACACTTGCCTTATAGTCCTTGCAATGTTTTCCTTTCTCACCACACTTAGCAGCCCTATTCCTTATCCCATTGACATGGCAATCACTGCCCAATTGTCATCATTCGTCACTTTGTTATTAACCACCGAACCTTTGCACTGTTGTATAGAGATCCAATAAACTTATTTGATATCTGGTTTCATCTATTAGTGGAATAGGGGCCTTGATTCTTATCTTTAAGAATTCATAAACTAATCTATGGTCCTTTCGAACTCAAGTTCAAATTTTCTCTTGTATCCTTCAACCATGGTACTAATATGGATCAAATCCATAAAAACGATACAATCTTGCAACTTGGTGCCTTCGGTTGGATACATTATAGGACCTTTCTCCATATATGATTCGGCCTCATCTTTGTTAACGGAGAATTCCTCAAAGTGTTTAAATACGGATGCTCTTTCTTTGTCCTCCTTTGTTATAGTGTGATCTTGATCATTTCGAACTTGTCCCACTTTCTGATGTGCCTCACAAACGCCTTCTGTATGGCAGATTTCCTTCCCTTTGTTTTGTGGACATTTGAATGTAAAGTGGTCTTCTCCTTTAAAGATTCGACACGTGATGATCTTTACTTTCTTTACTTTGGTTTGCATTGGCTTTGTGATATAACAAACATCCCCTTCAGATGTAATCTCATAGCCTTCTTGTGTTAATCTTTCTACACTCAATATGTTCTTCCTAAGTGTAGGAGTATAATAAACCGAATCAATTTCATGAACTTGCCCGGAACTTGTAATGATCACACACTACCCTTGCCTCGAAAATATTCTTTCCTATAACCGTCCGGCAGCTTTCCTCCCCAAACAATTTGTCCATCAACGTGAAGAAATGTTTATTCCCACATCCATGTTCTTTCCTTGTGAGACTTGCATACCAAATGTCTCCCCATCCTTGATTATCAGTGCCTTTCACCATAAATTCCACTTTTCCTATTTTCTTCGAACAATCCCTTCTATAGTGGAACGGTTCCTTACAAAGACTGCAACATAGGCCCAATGGATATTCGGAAATCGCTTCCTTTTTTCCTATTTGCTCATCAAACTCTTTCTGTGCAGCCTTCCTCTTTGGATCTTCTCTGATCACTGGTTTTGTTGATGTCGATCCAATATTAAACTTTCCAAATTTGATGTGTAATGGATCTTTGATCCCTTCTTGATCCGCCCTCACGACCTTTACATACTGATGACCCACATGATCATAATAAACCGGAATAACGGTCCTTCGTCTTTTGTCCCTGGTTTGTTGTACACATCACTTGATTTGCTTTCATAGTCGAATATACCACAGGTCTTTTGGCTCGTTGGCTCTGATGCCATGTTTGAAACTGAATTGATTGTAAGGTTTCGGATGATTCGAATGAAAGAATAGAGGGAATAGACTTTGAGAGATGAACTTTAAAAGTTGGTTAATAAACACAAACTTTTGACTATTAATAAAGTGCATATGTACAAACTATACATACTAGTGAACCGGTGTGTATTGTATCGACACAACCATTCACAAACAACATAACTGACCATAACTAACTTAATGAAACGGTATATATGTCACATAACCGTTCATAACTAATCCAAAACTTAGGATATCTCATATTAAAAAATGTACATAATAATATTTATATAGGTTTCTAAATCAAGATTATTATCTAACAGGGTTGAGGGCTATATAAAGAGGCTTAAGGAGATCCGATTAGAGAGTCGAAACAAAAAACCTGTAGCCTGTAGGCCACCACTGTATATTACTAGGCGTTTGGATATATTAGCTTATTATGATAAGGTATGAACGTCTACCTATGTAACATTCTATATTTCTATTGATAACACCAGTTGCTCACTTATTCAGGGCATACCAACATGAAGAAAATATGTGATTGGTGACTCGAAATTGAGGACATATTGGATCAACGTCAAAGAAAAATAACCAATTAACCAAAGGGACATTGAAGATGAAGGTCTACTTGAGTATATACAGAAACTTATCAGACAACTTTATGTCTACTTTGTTGGAGAAAAAATCCCTATACATGGGAAAAAAGTAGATATGCTGACTTCTTGCATATCAAATGGCTACAGTTATTAACTTATTATTTTTCCCTGTTACATGTATCTTGATTATTTTCTTTATTTTGGAACATAAGCCATTTATTATGTGGTACTAGCAAGGATCCAGATGCAAAAGATGATCACAATCTATAAGAGCTACAACATATAGGACAAAGCAACAAAGCAAAACAGTTGACCAGAGTCGAACGTACCGCATGAAGTGGAGCTTAATAGACCCCACATACAAAATTTCCCGACCAAAATCTTGTTTAAATCCCACCCAATTTGAAAGTGGACCCCAAGACCCATAACATGCATGTCACTTGGACAGCCTAACTTTAGATTTTGGAAAGCCCTATTAGACTATGGGGTGTGGTTCCCGTTCCCCCTTCCTCCCCCTTCTCCACATCAGCGCCACGTCATCTTCCCTTTCCCCTCCCCCTTCTAGGGGAAATGGTTCCCCCTCCTTCCCCCTTCCCTTTTTCATTATTTAAATGAAAAAAAAATAAAAATTGAACGGTTGAAAATAGGTAACACACACACACAAACCCATTCCTCTCTCTCTCTACCCATCACTCTCTCTCTCTACCCATCTTCATCATCCTTCACCCTCACCAACAACCACCGCCCCCCTGCACCAACCGCCGCCACCGTCCGCCGCCCCCTGAAACAACCTCCACCTTCGTCGTCGTCTGCACCGCGTCGTCGTCTGCACCGCCGCCGTCGTCTGCACCGCCGTCGTCGTCTGCACCGCCGTCCAGATCTGCTTCTCTCTCTCTCTCTTAAACACCTCTCTCTCTCTCTAAACCCCTCTCTCTCTATTTAACGTTCAAAAAACTTTGGGAAATGGGACGGGGAGAACGGGAAGAATTCCCCGAGTTCACCGATCATCATTCGGGGGGGGGGGGGGGGGGGGGGGGGGGGGGGGGCGGTGTTCCCCTTCAGGGAAAGCACCACGTCAGCCTTCCCGAAGGTTTCCCCGACCCACACCCCACAGTCTTATAGAATGTTCAAGGAAATTGTAACTTTTGGTTAAAACTAATATGTAATCAACTTGAATCAATTATGGCAAGAGCTACTTAGCTTATATAAATATAAAATATTCGAACATTAACAATCTACTAGTGGGAAACCCGCGCGTTGCTGCGGGGCAAAAAAATTACAACTTGATCACTATTATAAAACTTGATAGTTAAAAATAGGCTGAAACGAGCAAGCACCACCGACCACCATTGTGTGCCGCCACCACCTGTTACTAATCCCTGACATTGCCTCTCCAACACTCGCACTTGCCGCCCCCTCCTTGACACTCTCTACTATCGTTGTCACTGTTGACTCGACAATTTGATTTAAAAAACTATTCAGCGTATGACACCACATAATGATTAACTTCAACATATTATAATTGTAATTCACATTTTAGTCAGAGATGTGAAATTGTGCAATAATTGACCCATTACGCATTGTGTGCTAATCCGCCCAACTATCCAAGATCAAAGATGGAGACCAGCCTAAATGTCATATTCCACTTTATAAGCAAGCTTGCCTTCCTATCTCCAAGAATTATAAACAAAACAAAGTTTTATTTTCGGCCAACTAATAAAAGGAATAAACGTGGTTAGGATTTGTAACATATAGAATGTTAAAGGATTATGTAAAATGTATATCACCGAGTGATTATAAAATAAAAAATAAGGTCATATGTATAAACATCGTGAAGATTTGGTAACCTTATTCTCCAACACGTGATGGATCAATATTTGACAACGAACCAATAAGTACCTCAATAGGAGGCAGAAGTGCATGTAACCGGTGTGCCATAAATATCTTGAGCGTTCTTCTTTCTCCTTCTTTTGCATATTTAGTGCTAAATGTGTTATAGTTAAGCGGACAATGCGGATTGTGAGTGTAATTTCACGGAACCTTAGAATAAAACCGTAATGTGAGTTGCGAACTGACCCAACCCAGATCAGGAGAGATGAAAATGATAATAATATATGGTAATAATAATAATAAAGAATGTTATGATATCAAACACTGTTACCATGGAATAAGATTTGTCTATTCTATTTTTTTGAAGCTTCTAAACCAAAAGTTAGCAGATCAAAGAAGTAGTATCATCAATTCAAAACTACTTTCCCCGGGCCTTGGCCAATATAAAATATTCGAACATTAACAATCTATTATAGTTAAAATATTTACGTTTTATCTAGTTTCAAATGTTATATACTTATTGTTACTAAATGTATAGTTTTTAAAACTTTATACTTTTTTGTTTATATGTTCACTAGGTTACAGTCTCAAGTATTACGCAGGTTAGATAAATATAATGTTATATAATTAATAATAAATTTTATATTTTAAAGAAACATATGAATTACACGGTTTAATAAACTCGTGTATTAAATTAACATAATAAAATATAATATAGTATAATTTGTTAACTTATATATACAGTTGTCTAGGGCTGTTCAAATCGTTCGCCGCTCGTTCGGAAAATGCTCGAAAAATGCTCGCTTGATCGTCCGCTCGGTTGTAAATGAGCCGATCGGCTCCGTTCGGTTTGTAAATGAGCCAAGCATGAGCAAAGGTCCGCTCGAATATTATAAACGTTTTATAAAGTTTTATCTAGTTTCAAATGTTATATAAAAAAATGAATATTGATTCGACAATTATAAATTTTTTTAATGCCTTTTATTTTTTTATTATTTAACAAATTGTATTTTTTACTATTTAACCACATTAAATATTTGATTTTTTTTAGAAATCAATTAAAAAAAATATTATCAACCTTACTCTTCATTTTTTACACATCTTTAATACAGAACTAGTTGTTTTGTTTCATAAATTTCAAATTTAATACAAAATATACAAAATGAAAAGTATAATAAAAAAGCTTAAAGTTAAAAAATGTAAAAGGTATTTGCTAATTCTTTAAATAAAAGCTTCTATTAAAACATGACACGTTTTATATTTTTTTACTTTTTAAGTAGGGGTGCAAACGAGTCGATTTTTTTTTAGAATTTTTTTTTACCACATCCAATGCTATATTTCCATTCAATCATTTAAAAATTTAAATACGTCAATGCCTTTAGAAAAAAATGCCTTGTGGTTCTTTTCTAACCTTTAGTAATTTTTTTTTACCACATCCAATTCTATATTTCCATTCAATCATTTAAAATTTTAAATACTTCACCCGGCTTAAAATAATTTTTTGTAGTCCAAAGCAACACATGAGACATTGGAAAATTTTATTATATTTTCTTTGTTCTGAGACATAAAGTTAAAAAACACAAGAGATATTGGAAAAATCTAAGCACTTACGTACTTAAAAAAATAACTCGCCCAAAGACAAACAATCATGGGTTGGTAATTTGGTATTGTTTTGGAAAGACTTTCTGGACGGTGGGGAAGAGAAGAGAGCCCACACGCCAAGTGACATATGGTGATGGTGTTGTTGCAAGAAAGCACTATGTAAAGCAAGTTCTATGAAAAAAAGATGCCACTCAAACTACAATCTGTGTGCAATGATCGAACGGGGATGGTAGTAAATCTGTGTACGCATGGTAAAATGTAGATTAAGTGACCTTGATATCATCTCAAAACAAATACATATAAAAATTAACAAAAATCTTATATACAAAATGAGTATTGCACCGTATGACAACTAAGGGGCATTGTCACTAATTGTATAACTCCTGGATATACGTTTCCATTCACTTGGATAGAGTCGGTTCTAGGAAACAAACACAAAGACACGATGCAAAGAATTTGTGTTTTAGCCTCTTCGAGATACACAATGTAGAGAGAGACGTCCTCGAGTATTTACGTAACTTATCCGAGCCATTAAAAAATATGCCCTAAGGCTTTAACGAATTCAATAATCTAAATAAATTCCAAATTCAAAGCTATAACAATTACTCAATTATTATAATTAATAATCAATATTAAGGCTCAATTACGCATACTTCAACAAAACCTCCAATTATAAATTTGTAAAAATTACCTAATTAAGTAATTACACCTAATTTTAAGGCACAACAGGACACGTAATTGTAATAATAGCTCATCAATCCGGCGACAAACATATAAAATACACAAAACCTAAGTACCCAGCAAAGTAAATATGCTATACCAAAAGTTATAAAAAAACATAAAGGGTGATTTTTATAACTGAAATCTTAAAGTTGTTAGAATTTTTTTTTTTGAAAATCTTAAGTATTAAATTTAAAATAAAATTACAATCTAGAGGATAATAAACAATTAGACATTCAACTCACAAATTGCAATTTGGAATTTCGACTCTCAATGTTCGTCTTTTGCAGGTGCCATCGTCTAAATATAATATTGACGTTTTTTTATTATTTTTTTCCACCGTATGAATATAAAATCGATTTTTTTTTATTTATTAGGAGGGTGTTTGGCTCTCCTTATTTCTACCTACTTATGACTTATGACTATTTCAAAAAGTAATAAGTTATTTTAAAAGTGTTAATTGGATGATAATTTGAAAATGATTTTTTGGGTTTGAATAAGGTGAAAAAGAGGTGGAAAAAGCGATAAGTTATAAGTTAGGAATGTCTGACTTTTTGGAAAAGGAGATAAGGAGGTGAAAAAGGAGACAAGTAATAAGTTATAAGTTTATCTAACATGCCTTAGGTTAAATAGGTATTGGGCTAATAAATGTTATGGGCTTTTGAGTAATTAATTTTTAAGTTTTAAACTGTTTATTATTGGGCCTAACTTTTAAGTGTAAATGAGTTTTCTATTTAAAAAAAAATATACACACATATATATAGAAATTTTATAAAAAAATCATACCCCTGATGAAAATGGGCCCAAGCCGGTTGGCCTCCCCGGCTTGGGCCATAGCCGCCCCGCAAATATAGCTCTCAGATACTGACGATCCCTAGTACTTCTGTGAAGAATTTGTGTGTTTAGCCTCTTCGAGAATACTTTCAGATTCTAGATCAACAATTCTTTGTTGTTGGGTTGTACTTGTTTGTGGATCGGTTACAGGTGATGTACGAACTTCATCCAAATCTACAATGCTATCACCTATCCCACGTGTCATTTAGTTCCTCCTCTAAGAACTAACTCTAGGGTTTCATGAAAACTTGATTTTCAGCGGGTTTATAATAATAGTAACCTTCATGCTTGGGATACCCAATGAAAACAACCTTATCGCCTTTAGGGATCAAGTTTTTTCAGACGAATCAGTTTGTGACAAATGCATTGCCTCCTCATACCCTAAGGAAACTAACCTTGGGTTTCTTCCCATGACATATCTCATATAGCGTCTCAATTACTTTATTTGTTAAAGCCATGTTAACTAGACTGGAGGCCGTTTCAAGAGAGAAGGTCCAAAAAGAGTGAGGGAGGTTTGTACGACACATCATTGTTGAGCCATATCTAATAAATTCTAATTTCTCCTTTTAGACACGCTATTCAGCTACACAATTCTTGGGATGTTCATCAAACTCTTGACTAAAATATTCATTTCCTTGATTTGATCGCAGTATAATCATTCAGTTATGTTATTATGTACTTCGTTTTGGTGTTCTTGAAACTTCTCAAATGATGTTTATGCTTCGTAAGATGTAAAACATACCCATATCTACTCAAGTCATTAGTAAATGTAATGAAGTACCTTTTGCCATACCTACCTATTGTACTAAAAGGACCACATACATCAGTATACACCAATCCTAGCAGATCGTTGGCTCTTTCTACAACACTCGTAAATGAAGCCTTGGTCAACTTGCCACTTAAACAAAATACACACGTATCGAAATCATCCTTGTTGATGGGATTCTAAAATTCCATCCGTTTGAGTTTCTTTAGTAGATCCTTGTTTATATGGCCAAGTCTACAATGCCATAGGTATATATTATTAAAGCTAGTCTTACTACGCTTACTTGAGATTTGGTATAACATGTTAGACTTCTGGATTTCTACTTTATTATGAGGAACTGCTTCAAAATAAAACAATTCTTTCAAAGATGCATAAATATTATCACCATAAAAAGCATAATTAAATCCTTGATGTTTTAATGTAGAAATTGAAATGATATGATATGATATGATATTTCTAGTCAAATTAGGAATATAACAAACATTGTTCAAACTAATTTTAAACTATTAGGAAGCGAAAGAATAACTTCTCCCACTGCGTTGACCAAGACCATATGACCATTTCCAACGAATAGCTCTACGTCTCCTCTTTTCAATTTCTTAACTTTACTTGGGCCTTGGAAATCATTACAAATGTGTGAGCCACATCCAGTGTTAGACACCCAAGATTTGCTACCAAAAGAAAAGAATTCTATAACATTTATACTTGAAGAAACTGCATCTGATGCTATCTTCTTTTCAGCTCAGCTAGGTACTTGGGGCAGTTCCTTTACCTATGTCATGCTTCATCACAATGAAAACACTTGGAATCATTTGTCAGTTTCTTGGAAGTGAACTTCTTCTTACCTTTGCTCATTGCCTTTTTCTTGAAATCATGTTTCGTAACATGTCCTCCCTTGATCATTAACATATCCCTGACTTTCTTGGGTATGTTAGCCTCCACAGTCTTAAGCATCATATGCATCTCTGAGATTGTATTATCCCACCCATTCTTATTGTAGTTAACATGAACTCATCATCTGAATTTGGTAGAGAATTAAGGATCACATCCCCAGCAAGCTCATTACTTAACGGATCTTAAGACAAGCAAAATGATCAATAAATCCCTTCATCTTCAGTACATGAGCACTTACTAAGGAACCCTCATGAATACCACATCTGATAAGTGATCTCATCACTTCAAATCGCTCATATCTTGCATGTTGCTAAAACATGGCCTCAAGCTGAAATTTCATGTCATAAGCTGACATATTTTCCAATATCTGTTGAAGTTCATGAATCATGCATGCTAGCATATGACAAGAGACTTAGAGAGAATCATCAACATGTTTCTCTATGCTCTTATCACTAGGCCCTGTTGTTGTTCGGGTTGAATTGGTGAATCTAAAACTTAAATCTTGGATTCAGCCTTGAGCAATTTTCAAGTTGTGATACCAATTCATGAAGTTGGAGTTGTTAAGTTTCTCATTTCATAACCACATCATGAATGGCTAAGCACTTTTCATTTTCAAGTTGCGATACCGATTCATGAAGTTGGAGTTGCTAAGTTTCTCATTTCATAACCAATTGTGTCTCTACAAAATTCTCGACTTGGGATCTCGTGACAAATGTCAAGAACGTGTACGTTTAACCCCAACAATCATCACTTAGACTCTTTAAGTGATATTTATCCTTCATAATGACAAGTGTGACTCCGGCTACCTGAGTTAGGAATCGTGAATTCACCTTGCCCCAAACCCATAAACCATGTGCAGGGTGAGGCACTAACGCAATGGGTTTTGATTTGCTTGAGTATCTACATTTGAGGATCACATATTATATCGATTTTCTTTGGCTTTTTCGCTTTAATATTTAATTACATCATAGATTTAAAATATTTTGGATGACTTATATCATGAGGCAAAGTCGTGCAATTCCATAAACTAATTTTACTCCATACATGATATATTTGAATACTCCTTTCAAATCGCTCGATACGATTCAATTTTAAATACCATATTTAAAACTATATATATTGGTCGAAATATACTAAACTTATTTTTAATTTATAAAAAAAACCATTATTAAGTTAAGGCGTCAATTTTAACAAAAAAATGTTATATCTATTACTAAAACTCTTTTTATTAATTTACCTTTCTATGTTAACATAAAATCCTTTTATTTAACTTGTCGTTTTGATATGAAAATAAGTTTTGTAGGTTATAACTATTTACAAATAAATAAAACAACCACACAAAACAATAAATTGAGCCCCTAGTGATTTTGTTCGGTTTTTTGAGCGACCAAATGACAACCGAACTGGTCTCTAAAAGGGGAAAAATGACTATCATAACCACGTCGTCTCCACTAGATCTAAGATCCTCATCTTCTAGATCCACTTTCTCTCCCTTCTAGATCAAGATTCTCATCTTCGAGATCCGGTTTCTCTCTCCTCAAGATCAAGATCTCCATCTTCTACATCAGGTCTGTTAGTTATTTTACTAAACATACTTGCACAATTTATTTAAGAAAAAATATTTTCTGTTGTTTAATAAAATATATGGTTCTCAATCTCATTGCCGTTAGGTAGTGGAAGTGCGTAAATATTTTCACCAAAGTTATCGATACATGCACTTGTCAATGGTGCTTACGACACCCACATATACTTAATACTGAAACAAAGTCATATTTTCAAAAAAATTCATATCGAGAGGTTCGTAAAAAAAATTACACAACACCATGTAAACAACTCTTTAAAAAAAAATAAACCGAATAATCAAGGGTAGTTATATTAAAACCCCCTCACTTCTATTTTCACCCCCTGAAAGCGCCTCGCTTATGCCAAAGCGAGGTGATTTGGTTACTTTTTAACTACCTCGGTACGAGGTCAGAAAAAGTTGATTTGTGACCGAAGCGCCTTGCTTTGGCCTAAGCGAGGAGCTTTGAATCAAAGTTTTATTTTTTGTTATTTTTTTGGTGTTTTGAGTTAGTTTTTTTTTTTTTTTTTTTTTTAATATAATTATGGTAAAAAAAATTAAAAAACAAAATAATAACCACCAAAGGGAAAGATGAAAAACATTTGTGAATAATACATTCATCAAAAAGACAATCTCTTTGTGAGTCACCCGCAAAAGGAAATCGACTCCCAGACAGAGTTTTTGTACCGGTTGTGGAAAGAAATCGGCAGTCGGTCCGGCGCTAACAAGCAACCCCTACATAGTTCGTTGTACCAGTTGCGGAAATAAATCAACAGTCGGATCGACACTAACAAGCAACTTATACAAAGTTCGTTGCACCGATTGCAGAAAGAAATCAACAGTCGGATCGACGATTTTGTTTACCCTCCCATTTTTTTCCACGATTTTGTTTACCTTCACATCGATTTCAAGTATGTTTTTTTGACAAAACGTCTGGCTCACCTGAAGTTCCTTTGCAACCTAGTTCCTTTTAATTATAAACAATATTAAAGAATGACTTGTGCTATTGCTTGCATAAACAACATTATAGATCCTTTGATCAAAAAATATATTCTCAAACAATTCTTAAAATCAATCTTCTGATAGTCCACACCTTTCTACTGAAGAGAAGTTATCACTGATTTTCCACGATTTTGTTTACCTTCCTATCGATTTCAAATATGTTCTTTTGAAAAACGTCTGGCTGACATGAAGTTCCTTTGCAACCTAGTTCCTTTTTATTATAAACAATATTAAAGAAGGACTTGTGCTATTGCTTGCATAAACAACATTATGGATCCTTTGATAAAAAATATATTCTCAAACAATTCTTAACTGTAATGATCAGGAACATTCCAAATAACTGTTCAATTTCAGCTTTTGTTTAACTCAAGACAGATCCACCAAATCATTTCTTTAAGTTCATTTCACCAAACTCCAAGTTTAACCTCGTTAAATTTCCGATAATCCACACCTTTCTCCTGAATTTTACTTGCTTGCATGAAAAGTTATGATCAGGAATATTCCAAATAACTGTTCAATTTAAGCTTTTGTTTAACTATTTTAGCAACTTCCATAGAGAAGTTATCAATCTCACTGTCCAACAACTAAATTTTACTTGCTTGCATGAAAAGTTTTTTTTAATTGTTTGAGAATATATTTTCTGTTCATAAAAGGCATAACTGTAAGATCAGGAACATTCCAAATAACTGTTCAATTTCAGCTTTTGTTTAACTATTTTAGCAACTTCCATAGAGAAGTTATCAATCTCACTGTCCAACAACTGAATTTTACTTGCTTGCATGAAAAGTTGTTTTTAATTGTTTGGGAATATATTTTCTGATCATTTATAACATTTCTGTACCCGTGGCCAAAAGAACTAGGCTTCAAACACTACGGACATGGCCAGCTTCCATTCCACAAGTAATGAGTAACCTACTAACCTCTATTAATAGACTTCATTTATTCTTCTTCATCTTTTTCTACTTGAAGTGCAGAGTAGTAACCCTTCATCTTCTGTTTTTAAGTGTACCTATATATATTTGTGTGGTTTCTTTTAGATAAGGAGGTATATGTACAAACGAGCAATAAACGAACCGAAACGCCTCAAACAAATTTTCTTGGCTTGGAAACAACTTAAAAGAACTAAAAATGAATTAAAATCATTTTTTAGTGAATAACAAATAATTTTATAGAATTAAAAGAACTTTATTTTTTTAAAAAAAGCCAAAGCGCCTGGCTTTGGTCAAAGCGAGGCGCCTGTGGTCTAATCAAACCACTCAAGCCGCTAGCTTTGGCCAAAGCCAGGCGCTTTGGCCTTTTTTTTAAAATAATAAATTTCTTTTAATTCTTTAAAATTATTTGTTATTGACTAAAAAATATTTTAATTCATTTTTGAGTTAAGTTCCTTTTCAGTCCTTGTGGTTTGCTCAAAAAATCTATTTCAGTCCAAAAGATTTTTTTTGTCTTTTTTATCCAATAGTTTAGGTTTGGTATCTATTTTGGTCCATTCCACTAACTCATCCATTTTCTTTGTCCTTTTTAATCCAATAGTTTAGGTTTGGTATCTATTTTGGTCCATTCCACTAACCCCATCCATTTTCTTTGTTAATTTCTTAAGAAAAGACCAAAATGCCTTTATAATTAAAAAAATAATATATAAAAACCCTAAATTCTATTCTACAACATTAATATATAAACCCGATTATATTAAACTTAATCATATTTTATGGTTATCTCGGAAGAAGAAACCGGGTGGATATTTCACATCTTCTTTCACACTCACCTCCTTAAAATTCCGACCGATTTTGAACTCATTAACTTAAATGGAAAACCACAAATGATGTGACGATTTTGAACTCATAGAAATTTATGTGTTTTTTATCATGCGCTAGTAAATTATTGATATTTCAAATTTTCCACCTCTATTAATATTTCCATTAATCACCTCAAATTTTCTAGTTGTTAATCCATCACACAAACTGAAATATAGAAGAACAAATACTAAACATCCGTTTCTTTGCCGATTAATTTGTTGTTCTTGATTTAGACATCTAGTATTCGTCGTGTATACGTAAACAAGAGGATCCAGATCTGACAAAAAAATAAACAAATTTGAGCGAAAGAACTTTAATGGCAACTACTAATTCGCAGTATAAGCTAACAAACATCAACAATCTCCATCATTAAGTACAATTGTATAAATACAAAAATCGTTCGGAATTTTAGGGAGGTGAGAGTGACAGGAGATGTGAAATACTCACCCGGTTTCTTCTTCCGAGATAATCATAAAATATGATTAAGTTTAATATAATCGGGTTTATATATTAATGTTGTAGAATAGAATTTAGGGTTTTTATATATTAATTTTTTTATTTATAAGGGCATTTTGGTCTTTTCTTAAGAAATTAACAAAGAAAATGGATGAGGTTAGTGGAATTGACCAAATAGATACCAAACCTAAACTATTGGATTAAAAAGGACAAAGAAAATGGATGAGTTAGTGGAATGGACCAAAATAGATACCAAACCTAAAGTATTGGATTAAAAAAGACAAAAAAAATCTTTTGGACTGAAAAAAAATCATAAGTTGTTTCCAAGCCAAGAAAATTCGTTTGAGGCGTTTCGGTTCGTTTATTGCTCGTTTGTGTTTTTCAGTAGAAACATCCAGCTTTGTACAACTTTGATGAATCTTTGTACGTGGTCCTCCGACTATACTATCGATACCCATATTTTTCAGAATATAATTTTTTTGCATGTCTAATTGATATGCTTGACTTCCGACTATACTATAATTGATCGTTGGTGGTTTTCAGAGCACCTTGTTTGATTACACTCGTGTTCAACCTTTATCAGGTTGCCTTCATCGTTTGACAGATATCTCTCCGATAACACTGAATTTTACTTGCTTGCCTGAAAAGTTGTTTTACTAATTTCAGATTCTTGATACTTTTAACAATCGGATCGGCGCTAACGCGCAACCCTTCAGAGTTCGTTGTACCGGTTGCAAAAAGAAATTAACAGTCGGATCGACTAGATATTCCTCATGATGAGCTGGAATTGATTACCTTCACATTGATTTCAAGTATGTTGCCTTGATGGTTGACAGATATCTCTCCGATAACAACTAACGCGCAACCATGGATCAGATAAAGCTTCAGGTGAAAAGTGGATACCATAGATCAGAGAGATTTAAGCTAATCAAACTCATATCTCAAGCCGGTGCAAGTTCTTTAAATGCTTACTGAGTCTTAAACTTATACATTATATCAATTTTGAAGATAAATCTTCTGTTATCGGAGAGATATCTGTCAACGATGATGGCAACCTGAAATGACATGAACATTTATAACCTTTCTGTACCTATGGCCAAAAGAACTAGGATTCAAACATAACGTTTTGCTCAACGTAATATTATTGTAATATAATATTCAGATTTTGATTGCACCGAATCTAGTCTTCAAGGTACCTCTTCTTTCAAGTTTCTTAGAATCATTGAAAGTGGATTACAATGGATCAGAGAGATTTAAGCTAATCAAACTCATATCTCAAGCCGGTGCAAGTTATGTTGGAGCACTTTTCATCTATCTCATCACCTTCTTCTAATTTCTTTCAGGTTTCTTAGAATCATTGAAGATAACTCTTCTGTTACCGGAGAGATATCTGTCAACGATCAAGACAACCTGAAAGTGGATACCATGGCTCAGAGAGATTTAAGCTAATCAAACTCATATCTTAAGTGGTGCAAGTTATGTTGGAGCACCTTTGATCATCTTCTTCTAATTTCTTTCACTTGATCTTCACACTTGCTTTTGGAGCTCTGATCTTCTTCCTATTATCTTTGTTTATTATATTTGCAACACACACCTTCAACCTATTCCTGGTAAACCAGGGAAAATGGCTATAGTAAAACACTTCAAGATTATGGTTTTGTTTTGTCGATCAGACGGGACTTGCCTGTGTTGTTTGAGCATTGCCTAACACACACAAGACGAATGTTGCAACATGAGTTCGACCAAGATGACACGCAAAGCTTTAGACTCCAAGCGGATCCCTTGATTGCCGCATTTAATGAAATTTAACGCGCATACTGCACTTGAAGATCAAGTTCTTCACATACTTGAAATCGATTGGAAGGTAAACAATAACTAACAAAAATTGTACAACAAAAGAAGAATTAACAAAGATTAACGTTGTATCTTTTCCCGAAGACTATACGTGGTTGATGATGTCAAGTTTAAGTCGTTGATTCATTTGGAAATCGAAAACGCCCATATAGATGTTTGATTAGGGTTATTACTTTTTTTTTTAATTTTTTTTAACTTTTTAAATTATTATATTAAAAAAAATAAAAAAAAATAAAAAACCAATTCTAAACATCAAAATCACTCCAAAATAAAAATGATTCGAAGCGCCTCGCTTAGGCCAAAGCGAGGTGCTTCGCTTTTAAAAATCAGCTTTTTCTGCCCCTCGTACTGACCTCCTTGAAATGGGGGCAAAGCGCCTCGCTTAGGCCAAAGCGAGGCGCTTTGAAAAGGGGATTGAAATAGAAGAAGGGGGTTGAAATAGACGGAGCCATAATCAATTTAGGTCTTATTTAATTGTTCATATAAGTTAAAGAAAATGTACTTTTTTTTTTCTCCCAGTTGTGAGGCTTCACAAGCCTGCGAAAGGGTGCCAAATCGTACCATGCTGTGAGCCGTGGAAAGCATAATAGTTGAAGAATTCTTAAGGACGTAATCATATGGTAAACCACTCGTGGTTTGTTTTTATATTTCCACATTCTAACAACAATGAGATCCTTCTGTGATTAATCATTAGAGGTACATGAGTGCTAAGTGATGTTATTAAGGGTTTACTAGTGGAAGTGAGTTAAACCATGATTTTTCTATGTTAGATTGTTCTGAATGTGGTGTTAGATATTACATTCTTATGCTTTTCACTTTCACTCGAGCATTCTCATTATCTCCACCGTTGATTGTATTGCCATGAGTACCGAGCCCACTACCTAGGAATTAGACAATGTGGTGGACATCTCATGATAGCATGTACCCTTTGTGTGACATCATTGGTACTAAAGGTTTATTGCGTTTTAGTTTAGTACAACTCTCAAATCAAAGAGTGAAAAAGATGAAAAAAATGCTTTTCGTGCATTGGAATAGGCGTAATCAAATATATGTCCATTAGGCTGGGTGGTACGGGCTGGCGCCCATCTTCTTCTTAGCTTAAAAGCGCCCTGTCCCTTTTGCCTGGGCGTCGTTTGGGGCCGGGGGTGGGGGGGGGGGGATTGACCATTTTGCCAGCTCATTAATGAGGAACAACAACTAGTTTGGTATGCCCCACTTCACTTTACCTTTTGTCCAACGATTTAAAAAAAAAACAAGGGACAATATTGAGGACTTTAAACCATTTCTTGAATGTTAATGTGGTGGCGCTATTAGAACCAACTGTCTAATTGGTGCAATGGGGCTCCGGTCCATACCAGCCAACCTTAAAGCTTTCACATATATGTCCATTAAAGCTTTTAGTTTGGTTCGACATTTAGACTTCAATTCGTTGTTTTAGTTTTTTTTCCAATGGCGGAATTGAATAAAAAAGAACCGACTAGCAAGAAGCTAGACGACCAAAACAAAAAGTTATATGAATATCAACAATAATTCAGGAGCATTCTTGTCCAAATTCCCCAGGGTAGGAAGTCGGTTCCCTAATGCCCTCCAAGCA
Organism: Ambrosia x helenae; assembly: GCA_030844895.1. Lineage (NCBI taxonomy): Eukaryota > Viridiplantae > Streptophyta > Magnoliopsida > Asterales > Asteraceae > Ambrosia > Ambrosia x helenae. The sequence continues at coordinate 31,356 of JAUTDX010003480.1, forward strand.
CAAATGTTCACCATACGTGGAAGACACTTGAACCACATTGTAGGATTTCCGCTATAAGGCAAGATCGCTCCATCTATCAAACAATAACAAGCCTCCTTGACCAAAAAACCATTCACACCTTCATTAAACCATTCCCAATAATCCTTCTTATCTATCAAAGTCCATTGAAAAAGCTAATTAAGTTGCTGGGCATTGGTACCACACTTGATTGACCAGTGCCATTTTCGCAAGTCACCATCCCTCTCTAAGCCACTAGACAATCTTTTTCAGTCTCGGAAAAGAGTCTACGAGCCTAGCAACATTCAACCATTGATCCTGCCAAAATTTAGTAATATCCATCCCATTCCCAAACACTTTACTAACCGAATACCATCCAATAATCACAGAACCATTAATATTTTGAAACGATTTCAACATACACAACCACACTCCATTACCATTTGGATTCGAATACATACTCCAACTAGACAATACAAAGAAGAGATCACCTTAGCTCATATAGAATTCAGTTTATTGACTAAACGCCACCTCTATTCTAGTATAAGAGCTTTTTTGAAAACAACTTAAGGACACAATACTAAGACTACCAGTCTCATTTGTAGCGTAAACCAATTTCCACTTAGCCCACTGAATTTTTCTATCCAAGTCGTCGCCACCAAAAAAAAAAAAAAAAAACTAGGACGTTCAAGAACATTAAGAATACCAACTGGAGATAAAAAAAAGAGACAAAATACATACCTAATGCCCATAGAACCGAGCTAATAATTAAGGACCTCACACCAATTAGCAACAAAAGAATTTTCCATGTAACCAACCTGACTTAAAACTTATCAATAATAATTTCGTTACTTTTAACACTTGACATCTTCTTACCCACTATCAATTGTAAACAAGTCAATCAAATTTTAATGGGAATACATCCCGTTGCCGAAGCACAAGAAACCATGTAGGATCGGTTTATGACAAAAACATACAAAGATCACACGAGTATAAGCAATTCAGGTGCGGAAACCCGAAATCACATGCAAAATGATACGAATCGTAAACAGAACAGATAAAGATCCATTTTCAAAATGTTTTCATTAATAATAATCAAAGTTATAACGATTACAATGTGATATTAACGAAAACAAACAGTTTCCAGAACCTTCCTAACAAGCTGTTAAAATTTCTTAACAAGCAAACCTATATATAATGATCTTCAATCGACCCTGACAAGGTTCGAATGAACCATTCGACCAGTCGATGGTTCGAATCAACAATAATAAACAACTAAAACCTTCATTCGACTTCAAGATGTCTATTCGACCCCCCGATAGGTCGAAGGTGCTATGTAAATAACCAAAATCTTTGTATCTTAAACTTTTTATCTTGATATCCGAAAGTGACAGCCACAATATGCTTCTACAAACTCCCTCTTGGCTGTTGCTTGGATATCGGTTTCTTCTTCAAGGTAACCTTCACTTTCTTCTTCACATTCAAACCTTCAGAAGTAGATGTGCGCTTCTTAGATTCCGGTCTCAACTTCATTGTCTTTCCCAACATCTTCTTGTAGTCACATCCAGCAAACACTCCCCATGCAAAGCAAAAACATACTACCCTTTGGAATCTCCAAGCTTATTCAACATCTGGTACATCGAAGTGAATCTGGTTGTAATACAACATGTCGATGTCTTCTTTTGAACAGTTGATTAACCACATCGGATTGAAGACGCGTATCTTCTTACACATAAGCTTTGGATTCTTATCATGTAAAAACAATCACGGCTTCAACAGTCCTCCAATTATAATACCAAAAAGCAAAAATCTTTGCTAAAATGTTGTTGAATAGGCATCAAAGGTATCTTCATCATGCAAACCGGTAGTTTGTATCTCAACGTCACATAAGGTAAATTGTTCTTTGGATCAATCTCTTTGTGAACAATTCTTTTCGGGTATTGTGGCCTAAACATATCCACTTCGTGTGACTTTCTCTCGTCATCTTCTCTACCATATAGTGAATTAAACCAGAATGCTCTACCCCACCAATCTCATGTCTACACACATCTCGCACACCCCAATAAGGAAAAGTTTTTATATTATGAAAACGATCAAGATATATTATCCCTTTCTCCCATTTAATTCGTATGCACTTGAGCTTTGAAAACCATTTCCATGCCAATGTACGTCCTTTGAACATTCTGTTGTGAAACTTATAGAATTCGCCTTGAACTCCTGGAATTGGTCTTTTATGATCGTCCCCTGTTAGTTTCTTCAGTAAAGCCTTCAAAGCATCTGGTTGCTTGAATACAATTTCCTTTTCAGCATCATCTTCAAAAACTTCATCTATAATCTTCTTTCCTTTTTTCCTTTGCAATCTTTTCAGCTTCTTTGAGAGTATTATCATCAATGATTGGAATGTTGGTTTTGTCTTTCATAATATAGTACTCTGGATACTCCTCGTGAGATATATCTTCAATCTCCACTTCATTGAAATTACTTGTTTCTCAGTCATCAAAGTTTTGACCTTGTTCAGTAACTGGAATATTTGGTATCTCTTTGTCTTTCAAGATATCATCAAGAGAATTTCCAACTTGTTGTGCAAGACACTAAAAAATATCTTTAGTCACTGCTGTACTAACCTTTCCGTCTTCCAGCTATGGATCTTGATATTCTAGACAATACCTCATGTCATCATTCACAAAAATCTCTGGAAACTTTCTAGTCAGTTCAATCGTCCAACATCCTCTTTTCATCATCTTCTTGTACATTTCTTTGTCAGCATCAGACATTCCACCAGATTTCTTTGAGCTAGAAGCTTGTTTATCTTCTTTCGTCTATTGCCTCTTCTCAAACGAAAATGATCAGCATCATCATCATCTGAATCATTCGAGCTTGCTGGTTTCTCTTTATTAGCATTACCACCACCTGATCCATTATCATCATCATCTTTGTCATCATCATCTTGATCATCATCATCTGTACCAGAATAATCAAGCTCTTCCTCATTCTAGAAAATAACCGGAAGATTAGAATCTGCAAGCATAGTTCTCGCCGCTTGAATTAGAGTCCTATTTTTCCTTTCTGCAACACCATTTTGTTGTGGATTATAAGGTGCACTGTACTCATGATGAATTCCCTTTTCTTAGCAGAAAGCATCCCTCATAGAATTCTTAAACTCCATCCCGTTGTCACTTCTAATTCGTTTAATCTTCAAACCATATATGTTCTCTAAACGGGTAAACAGAATCTTCAAATTATTGAACGTTTCACTCTTGTGTTGCATGCACATCACCCACAAAAATATGAAAAAATCACTTGTCCAAAGAGGTCTATGTGTAGGCACTCAAGTGGAATACTAACAGAGTTAACTTTCTTGGGTATGTGGGAATGTTTGTGCTGTTTTCCTTTCTGTCTCACACATTTATCATTCAAGTGGAAAGGTTTAACATTCACGCCTTCCACTAGCCTGTTTTCACCAAATTGTTCATCTTTCTTAGGTGAATATGCCCCATCCGTCTATGCCACGTAATCGATTCTTTCTCAGTAACTTTAGACAGAAAACACGTAACTTGCCCTTGTGTAGTGGTAGCTTTATTCATGTCGAGAATGTACAAGTTGTTCACTCTCGGAGCCTTCAACATAATCCACTCTTTAGGTATCTTAAAAACTAGGCTTCATGGTATAGCAAGATTTGTCATCAAAGTGTACAGAAAACTTCTTTTCACAAATCTGATAAACACTTAACAGATTGTAATCTATCTGTTTCACATATGATATTTTCTCAAAACTCACTATCCCATTACTCACACTCCCTTCCATCGTTATATAACCACCCTTGTTTCCTGCAAACACCACATATCCTCCATTGATATTCTTGATTTCAAACAGAGCGTCATATCTCTAGTCATGTGCCCAGAAGCTCCACTGTCAACGATCCAAAGACTGCTAACAGGGCCAGATGGAACTCCCTGCACCAATAAAAAAGTGAGTAGTTCTTACGGGGGATCCAAGTCTTTGTGGTCTTGGGTCTTTGAGTGTCAATAATTGGAACATTGTTTTTCTTATCATTCTCAATTGGTTTCTCTAAGACTTTCATTTTAGGAACCTCTTTCACTGAAACCGGAGAAGTTGAACTTGAAGCACCAGAGAACCCTTCGGTGACCAAGATTGTTCCCCGAACGTTTCAAGATTCGAATTTGAGGTTGTTTAACCACTTTAGTTTTCTTAGAAACATTTTTTGGTGGAACCTTCCTAGTTACCTTGTCTAATTTGATAGACGGAGGTCCAGCAGATGAGTTAACAACTGGTTTTGAGTAAACCTTTTGCTTCTCATTAACTGTGTTTACCATCGGTCTCTTCAACTTCTTTTCCATAGCAATCCTATTGCGATTATCATAGGCAATCGGTTGGTTTCCTCTTTGATAAAAATTTTGTTGATTATAAAATTGCCTTTGATGGAAAGATTGCCTCTAAGGATAACTAACATTTGGATTTCTATAGTGTTGCCTATTCTCAACTTCCTGCCTTTTGTGTCTTACGTATTGGCAGTGAGCAAGTAAATGCCCTCTCTCCCCACACTTAAAACAGGCATGATATTATTCAAATGTGTTCTTCTCATGATATCGTGCAAATGTGTTGACCGGTTATTGATCATTAATATATTGTCGTCTTAAACGTTTGGGAGCGGGCTCCAAAGAGTAAGCCGGTTCAACAAAACCATTTACACGATCAACCGGTCTGATGAAATCAGTTACATGGACTTTTGGAGTTTTAGAACTATCACCATACAGTTTCTTGATTAATTCCGGTGGCATATCATTAGTTCTTTCTGATTTAGGAAACCAAATGGTACTTTCTTGCCAAATTTTAGAAATCTTTGAATAGTTAGAAAACTGAATGGGATATTCTTCATTAGAAAATATTTGATCGGATCCTTCCATCCGATAAAATACTTTGGCCGCTTTATCATTTGACTCAGTTTGCTTAACTGATTGATTTGGCTTATTCACGGCCTTTGGAGGAAGTTGAACCTTAGGTGTAAAATAACCATCATTGGTTCGAATATGATTTTCCAAAGGAATATCAACATTCTTCCTAGGTTCTTCTTCCTCTGAGTCAGAATCATCAATTACCGCATAAACCCCTTCATTATTCAATCCCAAAATCGGTCTCATATCAGAATTCGGATCACCAACACTAGAAGTGTTTGATTCGCTTTCTGATGTGGAATCCGACTATACTGAACTCTCCGATGTCACATCATCAAGATTGTGATTTCCAAATAACACCGGGGATGGAACAGATTTATAGTTTGCATTGGATTGAATGTTTTCTTTGACTGATTCTTCAATAATGTGATGTAACACATAGGCCACAATGATATAACTCTCTAATTTCTTGTTTACTTTTTCAGAAAAACATTTAATTTTTGCCATTTCAAGTTTAGTTTTTTCAATTTCATTAAGTCCATATGGAGTAGTTGAAGACATCCAGTTGTTTTTTATTCTTCAATAGACTTATAAGAGGACTTATGCTGTTTTCCCTTAGGACAGGAAACACAGTGTTCTTTACACTGATATTCCTTCAAGGGTAGACCTCTGACAACGCCCATTTTTGTGACTTGATTTATGGTTTTAAAGTTCACATGGCTAAGTCTCCTGTGCCAGAGATCTATTTAAGAAGTTGATGCCTTTGAGAAGAAACAGGCAGTGTTGTTCAATACTTTGTCCTTTTCAATGTACATTGCATAGACATTGCCACGTCTTTTGGCAATCAGCAAAGTATGATCATCTATAATCTTCTCTATCAACTTTTGGCCTTTTGGTGAGATAATATTGCAAATAGTTTTGGTGAAAAAGGAAGAATATCCTTTATCACACATTTGAGAGACACTTATCAAGTTGTACTCCAGGTTTTCAACCAGATTGACCTTGTCAAACTGTACCTTACCAGAGGATACATTTCCATATCCTATCACATATCCCTTGGCATTGTTTCCAAAGGACACAAATCCTTCTCTTTTACTTATGAAATTATTGATCCTGTACCTGCATCCTGTCATGTGCATTGAGCCTCCACTATCAACGTACCAAATGCTGGTTAGACCTCTGGAGACCCTCTGCGCAAAGAGTAAATTAGTCAGGTTTAGGAACCCAAGCCCTTTTGGCTTTGGGTTTACTCTTTAGAACATGAAGAGTAACAGTTTGTTTTGGACCATTTCTAGAAATTCATGTCTTTTTGGCAATGGATTTGTTTTTTTGAGCAATGGTGGAACCCTTTTGAGGTTTACCATCAACTTTTGGTCATCAGAAGTTTGACCATGTTTATCAAATATTTAACCTCAGCAGTTTGTGAAACTACTGAAGGTTTGGGTCTAACTTATGAAGAAGAATTTTGAAAAAAAGGCTATTGTTGAGATTTAGTCTTTTTATGAGAAAAGGTTTACATGGTTGTTGTTTGTTGGGATAGAAAGTGTTTTCAAAATCTTGTTTGATTTGTTTCCCACAACCAGTTGTAAAATTTTCTTGTTGTACTAATTTCCTTTCCTGTATCTACAAAATTCTGTTTTGTGGTTAAACAGACCACAAATTTCACATTCTTTTGCCTTTCCTTTCCTTTTCAAATCATCATGAGTTTTGGAAGGCAAATTAATGACAGTTTTAGTGTTTTGAATTAGGTCATCAGTAGTTTTAAGGTTCTCAACTCCTGATGTAAATGAAACTACTGATGGCTTAATGTCAGTTATTTTATCTTCTGTGGAACCTTCATTTTCAGTCTTGAGAAAGTTCTGATGAAAAGATGTGCAGTCTTTTATATCAAAAGTTTGTTTTTGAACTATTTTACTCCCATCATTAGCAGTTTTGGGAGTAAAATCAGTTGGTGATTCTGTGTTGTTATACCCTATGCCAAACTTAACATTTGATGCAGTTTGTTTGTTAAGCAGCATTTGATAACCTCTACATGACTCAACCCAATTTTCACAGTTAACCTTGGTGTCAACAAGTTCTTTTCTGACATTACCTAGTTTTTCTATCATGCTTTTGATTTCTGCTTGGATTTCAATAGATTTATTTGTTAATTAAGAATTTCTTTTTTCTTTGAAGCAAGTTTTATTTCTAAATCACATTTCATTTGTGTGTGTATTTTCTTTCTAAGTCATTGGATTTGCCTTGTAGATGCACATTGGTCTCTCTTAATAAAGCAAAAGATTCTTTGCATGATTTTGAGCAAAGTTTTAAAAGAGGCTATTTTGATACCTGAGATAAGGCAGAATTAGAGGAGCATCCTTCAAAAGCCATTAAGGCAAAATTCTTTCTGCCATTATCAGGTTCACCCCCAGTTGATGTCAAAGACTTTGTTGTCTACATCTGTACTGCATTCAGATGTGTCATAGGGAAGACTGCTCCAGTCAACATACCCTGAAGTGAACAGACTTTGTTGAGAGGGTTGTTGATGTTGTGGAGGTTGAGCAACAGGAGTGGAAGGCATCTGTTGTTGGCCCTGTCGTTGAGCAGGCATCTGTGCATATTGTATTTGAGGGCACATATTGTAGTTGTGGAGCTTGTGCCTGTACAAAATGTGCACTTCCTTGTGTTCCAAAATTCCTATTGCAACTAGATTTTGATTGATTTCCAGACTGTGGTTGCTTAAAGCTAGAGCTTCTACACTCTCTAGCAAAGTGTCACAACTTCTGACACTTGTGACATCTTAGTTTTGATTTGTCAAAAGCAACTTTTGTTGAATTGTCCAGTCCTGGAAATTTCCTTCCTGACCTTTTATAAAATTTGTTAGTTTTAATACTTAACATGGCCAGTTGGTGCAGTATGTCCATTTCTTCTAAGTCGTCACTACTGAAATTTTTTAAATCATCCATTATAAAACATGTGTTATTAGTAGTTTGACTGTTTTCTTCATTGTCATAAGCTGGATACGACCTTTCTGATGAGATCCCAGTAGTTATGTCAATGTGATCAAAAGATCCAAAATCATTTGAACATGTTGGTGAGTCTTGTCCCAAAAGTGTTGTACTACCTGGAATATAGTCATCAACAGTTTTACCAAAATTTTTGTAACATTTTTTTTATTGATTTCTCTCTCAAAAGTGAGTAATCTCCCATGTAATTTTGTGACTGAAAGGGAGTCAAATCTAGTCCTGATCTGAGAACTATAGAATAAGTTTCCCATTTTTCTGGTAAAGAACTTAAAAATGTATGAAGCATATATGTGTTTGTGTAGGTCTGAGCATTTAATTTTTACTCAGATATTAAAGAAGAAAATCTTTCAAACTGTTGTGTCAAAGTTTCTCCATTAACATGAGTAAAAGTTTCATATTGTTGAGCAAGAGTTTCTCTAGGTTGGCAATCACCTCATCAGTTCCTCCAAATTGTTCTTTAAGACAATCCCACAGCTATTTGGCACTTTCACAATGTAAAAGCCCAACATATATTTCGTTTGGGAGAGCAATTTCCAACATTGAGAATGCCTTAGCATCTAGCTCAAGTTTTAGGAAATCTTATCAGTGTAGTGTTTTGGTTCTTTTGGTCCATACATGACAGATCTCCAACAGCCAGTTTTTGTTTGTGACAAAGTATGTGCCAACCTTCTTTTGCCAGATATTGTATTCATTTCTGACCAGCATAGGAGGTTTATTGGCAGATCCAGTATTATGAGGATCCATTTTAAGAAATTTGTTTGATCAATGATTTCTTAAAGTTGATGGATGTTTTTTGTGAAGAAAAGTGAACTTTTATCCTTTATTGAATATCAATAAGAGCCTGTGTCTGATTCTTAATATGTTAGATTGATATTTGATAAGATGAATTAGAGCTCTGATACCAATTGTTGGATCCGTTTCTGTTTAATAGTTTCTTTCAAGAACACTTGTTTAAGTTTTATCAAAGTAATAAGCACAACGGAATAAATATAAATGTTCAAGTTAAAGTTTCACTTTTAACAGGAGTTATTACCCCCCCCTCAATTAATGAACCAAAGCAGTAAATGAGAATCAAACAGTTATGAATATAAACAGTAGTAAATGCTTCAAATGATTCTCAATATATCAGGAAAGCTTAACTACACAAGGATGTCAAAAATAGTGTGAAAGACCCATCTATTTATACACAGATCAATACATACAAGTGAAGTATTCAGAAGATTATAATAATACTACAACAGGCTGTAGTATTGGAACTTGTACAAAGACTTTAACAAAACTAATATTATACTAAACTACTAAAGTTAAGGGTGGTAGGAAGCTTCTATCAGAACTGCTGATGAGTGACAAAAACATCTGATGAGTAAACCTTCAGAAGTTTGGTCTTCAGTAGTTCTTCAGAGATTTGTCGGGTTCGTCTTCAGAACTTCTGAATATTACTCTTCAGCACTTGTATCAGCTTCTTCAGTATTTTGGTTTCTTCTTCTTCAGTAGATTCTATACTTAACAAAATATTGCAGATTATGATTTAGACTAAGGTATCAAAAGTTTCTTTGTCAATCCTCTTTGACCTTTCAGTAGTTTATATAAAAGTAATAATATTAGTACCTTTTGAATAATATTATCTTTACGTGTAGCTATCATTATATGCTTTCGGCCTGTCCAATTTAAATGTTTAAGTTTTGTCACAGTATATATGTTTAAAATTTATAAAATTAAAAACTTATTAAGCCTCTATATAATTTTAAAACATTAAGAATGAGTAGGCATTCTTTGATCTATCTTTAACCTTTTAACTTATTGTGGAACCAATATATATAACCTAAACATTATATATTGACCTAAAATACAAAAATAATAATAAGGAAGGCGCAGAGACACAGGGGAAGCAAACGTCATTCGCCACCTTAGTAATCAAAATGTAAAAGAGGAAAACCATATGAAGCAAAAAAAAAAGTCTCAGGCCGGTGCTTTCTTGAAGTTTATGCGTAGCGTTTCACGATATATAATTCTTATACCATATTTTTGTAACGTTTATTGCAATAAAATTAATTTTCATTTAAAAGGAGTTACTTTATATAATTCATTAGCTAACGTTCGGGACTAGTGCTCAATTTAGGGCTCGGCTGAGGCACTTAAATTGTGTAGGACCGGAAATCTATCAATTAACAGTCAATCAACACGATTTATAAATCGTTAGGTGCAGGAAACCCTAACGATATAATAAAATGATGTAAAACGTTGTCAAATCACACACGAAATCATTTTCAACATTTATCTAAATCATTAATTTGAAACAAACGGTTACAGACTCAAATTAAGAGAAACTCTCAGGTCTAGGGTTAACTCTCAGGTCTAGGGTTATCTGGACAGAGTATCGGCATTTAGGAACACAAACTAATTGACCAGAACTTCTAAAATGGCTGGCCATCAAACCTATGTATAGACTTTCTCGTTCGATCTATCGAAGGTCCGAACCAACTCCTTCGACCCTTGTATTGATCCGAATGAGAACTTTTAGTTCTCATTCAACCTCTTGAATACCCGAACAAATTTACAACTCAAAACACAAACTTACAAACGACATTCTACGACCTAGACTACCCGAAAGCTACAGACACATATATGAAATATGCATCTATTAATTATTAGGACCGGCTCGGCCAAGTCATTGCATGTTTATAACTATTTATCAGCGGGATGGGGCACCACCCGAATTGGTCACGGGTACGCCACTACCAGCACGATAACACCGCCGCAATCCATGCTGGTAGTGGTCACTGTGAACCAAATTCTGGTTCTACTTAATCGGCTGGTAACCGTGCATTTTTTTATTTTTTCATTTAATATAATTCTATTTTTTTTATTTAAACCGTTTGTTTTATTCGTTAAACCCCATTTTTTGTTATTGTTTTTTTATTTGAGCCGTGTGTGTTTTTTATGGTATAATTATGGTCCAATTAAATTTAATTAAAGCATAAAAATAAATTAAAACATAATTAAATAAAAAAAATAAAACATTATTCATTAGTATTAAACATAATTAAAATACATTTAAAACGTAAAAAAAAATGCTTAAAGTTGACACATGAGTTGCCATGCCTGGAAATGGTCAAACGTGCCGCGGTAATGAGCCACATAGGTCACATGGGTGAACTCCATAGCCAACTCCGGTACAATGCCGGGTGTTGGCTCATGGTGTGTTCGTAGCAGGTAGTCCACCGATTACATTTGTTGTTGAGATCGGTTCATTTCCACTGGAGGCTCTCGATTATGCGGTCGTTTTGGCCGACTTGTTAGTTGAAGTCGGTTAACACACGGTCCCAGAACCGTGTGTCCCTCCCCCCAAGTAGGATCGGTTTATCACAAAAACAAACAAAGATCACACGAGTATAAGCAAATCAGGTGCAGAAACCCTAATTCGCATGCAAAATGATATAAATCAAAATCAGAACGCATTATGATTCATTTTCAAATCATTTTTCATTAATATTATAAAGATAAACGTTACAAGATCAAATACTAATGAAAACACACACTTTTGGAACTTTCCAGAAACACCTACAACACACACACTTGACCTCAACTCAAATGACCGAATGTTCAAGTTTTTAAACAATTCAATCTATATATAGCTAGCCCATTCGACTTCTTGCAAGGTCGAACGGTCAATTCGACCCATCGCAGGTGCGAACCAACATACCTAAACAAACTAAACATTACATTCGACTTAATAACAACTTCATTCGACCCCCCGTGGGTACGAATGAACCTTCAAATTACCAAAAACTTCATTTCTTCGAAAATCTTCATGTATCAGAAAGCTACAGCCACACAATGTACTTACAAACTCCCCCTTGGCTGTTGCTCGAATTGTTTAGGCTTGTTCGTCTTCAGCTTAATCTTTATCTTCTTCTTCACATTCGTACTTTAACCTTCTTTTGTAAATGTGCGCTTCTTAGGTTTCGGCCTCAATTTCATCACTTTACCAACATCTTCTTGTATTCGCATCCAACAAACACTCCCCAAGCGAAACAAAAACAAACAACTCTCTGGAAACCTCCAAGCTTGTACCAAATCTGGTACATTGAAGTGAATCTGGTTGTAGTACAACGTATCGATGTCTTCTTTCGAGCAATTGATTAACCACATAGGATCGAACACACATATCTTTTTACACATAAGCTTTGGATTCTTGTCATGCAACACTATCACAGCTTCAGCAGTCCTCCAATCATAGTACCAAAAAGCAAAATCTTTCTGAAGTGTTGTTGGATAGGCATCAAAGGTATTTTCTTCATGCACACAGGTGGTTTGTACTTCAACGTCACATACGGCAAATTATTCTTTGGATCAACTTCTTTGTGAATAATTCGCTTTGGATATGGAGGTCTAAACATATCCCACTTCGTTTGACTTTCTCTCGTCATTTTTTTCGCCATATATTTAATTAATCCTGAATGTTCTACTCCACATTTTGATGTCTACACACATCCCTCACGCTCCAATAAGGAAGGGTTTTGATGTCATGAAAACGATCAAAATATACTATCCCTTTCTCCCATCTAACTCCCAAACACCTGAGATATGGAAACAATTTCCATCCCAGAGCACGTCCTTTAAACACTCTGTTGTGAAACTTAGTTATCACCTTGTACTCCTAGAACTGGTCTATTAGCTTCATCTTCTCTTAGTTTCTTTAGCAAGGCTTTCAGAGCATCTGATTGCTTGAATACTTTAGATTTTTCAGCTTCATTCTCAAAAACTTCATCTATTATCTTCTTTCCTTTTTCCTCTTCAATCTTTTCAGCTTCCTTGAGTATCTTCTCATTAATAACTAGAATGCTAATATTATCTTTCATAGTATAGTATTCAGGGTACTCTTCATGAGATATATCTTCTATTTCAACCTCATTGAAGTTACTTTCATCTCTATCATCAAAGTTTTGCCCCAGTTTTTTTAACTGGAATATTAGGAATCTCCTTTTCTTTCAAAATATCTTCCAGAGATTTTCCAACCTGCTGAGCAAGACCCTCATATATCTCTTTGGTCACTACAACACTTGCTTCTCCATCCTCTAACTCAGGATCTTGATATTCAAGTTGATATCTCATGTTATCATTCACAAAGATCTCTGGAAACCTATCAGTTAATTCTATCGTCCAATATCCCATTTTCATCATCTGTTTGTACATGTGTTTGTCAGCATCAGTCATACCACCCGATTTCTTTGACTAGAGGCTTGTTTGCCTTCTTGTGTCTTCTGCCTCTTCTCAAATGAAAACTAATCTGTATCATGATTATCAGAATCATTTGAACTTGCTGACTTGTCTTTGTGTGTATTACCACCACCTGATGCATTGTCATCATCATCTTGATCATCATTATCTGCACCAGAGTAATCAAGCTCCTCTTCCTCATCCTCTTCTTCCTCTTCAACCTCAACACCTTTCAACTAAGGTGCTTGTGCATATAAGTCATCAATGATCTTTCTTAACTTCTTATTTTCCTTTCTCGATCAACATAATCTTCTTTTCACTTTTCTTGCTTGACTTCTTCAAAGCAACATTCTCTATCTGAAGTGTCTTCACCTTATCTTCTACTCATCTTGTCGATCTTTCGAAGAAATCACAATCTATAGCATGTCTTTTTTCATTCTCCTTCATCTTCTTGATGTCAGAATCATGGTGTGAGAACTTCTTCATAACCTCACCAATCTGCTGATTTGTAATCATCATAACTTCATCAGATATAACCACACTTGATCTAGAACTTGCTTCAGCTTTAGGTTTTTCTGCTTGTGGCTTCAAACTAGACAGAAGATTCTTCAATGACATGGAAATATCATCAGGATTCTGTTGTGCTTCTGTTTCTCTAACAACCTTTTGTTTCTTTGTAATTGGAGAAGCTGGATGTGAACTTGAAGCTGTTGGCATCTTCTTTCCTTTCAATAACACATCAATGTCTTTTTCCCTCCGTTTTTTGTAGACTCCCTCTTACACATAGTCTTCAAACGTCCACGCTTGGTAAATTACAGGAGCTACCGGAGTACCAGAGAAATCTTCTTCACCCACAATCAGATTCTCATTCTCTTCCACATACTTTTTACTCAACTGGGTTTCCACAATTTTATCCACTTGATTAGGTGTAGAATCACCAGTGGCCTTGGGATTCACATCCTCTCTTTTAGAATCCCACTCTCATCATCTTCAGTTTCTTTAGAATCCTCATCTATCAGCAATGTCTTCGCTTTTGCTTTGCATTTGCCTTTCTTCTTTGTTTCTACAACTTTCTCTTTGCTTTTACCTTTTGATTTACCACCCTTGTTAACCACATGATGCTTTGCTTTTGCACTTTTGTTAACAGGAACAAGTGGAGAATCAGAATCTGAATCACGGTTCTGATGTCTAGCAGCATCCTTTCCTAGATCTGTATAAGCTACAATGCTCTAATGTCCAAATAATCTTCTATTTGGAGGCTTTTCATTCTCTGCTTTGCCTTTAAATGTTCTCATCCTATTCAAAGTCGTCATATTCATGTGTTCTGGATTTATTATCTGCAAGGGATCTCTTCTCAAATCTGGATACTTGTCATCAAAAATCATTTGTAAGAACCTCGGATACATCAAAAACTTATCTATCTTCAATCCTTCAAATACTTCCTTCATGTGACTAAAGAGCATTCCAGAAATGTTAGACTCTTTGTTCAAAATCAATGCCATAGCAAGTGAACTCAATGAATTTCTAAGAACCTCAAATCCACCTCTAACAGATTTAAACACGTGTAGAATAACATGCAACAAATACTTGAAAGGTGGTGACACATTTGCTTTGTTCAGTTTGCATTCAGTGATTGGTGCAAAATACTTCATCCTCAAGAAGAACGCTCTTTTTACTGACCATGGTAACTTTATTGGATCAGTGTCTTTATCATTCAAGCGTAGCACCCTCCTAAAATCTTCTTCCCTAACAAAAATATCTTCCCTTGAATCTTGCTGTGTATGATAGACTTTCCTTCCCAGAATGTAAGAGCTGCATTTTCCCAGAACTCAACCTGATGATCTTCGTAGATTTTATGTGGTTGTGCAATCGCGTGTACAATCCTTGATCTTCTGAGAAATTCCACAATCCTTGGAATTCAGCATACTTATCATCAATTGCTCCTATGTACGCACAACAGTTGTGTTTCATCTCGAATTTAAGTTCCTTTGGTACTTGTAGATCTTGTTGTTCAGCCATTAAACCTGTAAAAAAACACAAAAACACGTCAATTCGGATTCAAAGTCAAATTTTCAAAAATTTTCCAAGTTCATTCGACCTATCGTGGGTTCGAATTAGTTTGAAGTATGTCGAATGAAGTAAAAATCACCTCATTCGACTTATTAAGTTTTGATTCGACCTCTTATGGGTTCGAATGGACCTTTACTTATTTTAGAAAATACCAATTTCTGATTGAATCCATTTCAACCATTAAATTTGATTTGTACATGTTCTAAAACCATTGACTAGGCCTAATTAACAACCAATTTCATCAATTAACCATTATATGATGGTTTCCCTAAAATCTTGGGTTTCAAAGATCGGTTTGAATAACTAGTTGTTATAAACCTAGACTTTGGATTTATACGCCCCCTAAAACCATCGATAATGGTTAATCTATGATCAAATCCCACTAACAAACTGTTTAACAGGGTTAATCGATGATATAGGTTTTCAGATTTCAAAACCAATTTCCGAGCATGTTTCTTGTCAATTCCCTATAAAAATTGATGTTATAAGAGCCTCACAATTGCAAGAACAAGAATACAATGTTTAAAATCCAAGATTAAAATAGTGACTTTGAATCGCCCAAAGTGAACAGTTTTGAATGGGGGATGATATGAACAAAATTGTATATATAGGGTATGTTCATTCGATCACTTGAGGGTTCGAATGAGCCTGAAAAGTTTGGTTCAACCTAGTCAAAGGCTGAATAAAAAGTTCTTAGTAGTTCGAAATGTAAAAAATTTGTCCCCACATTCATTCGACTTTATATGAAGCTCGAATGAAACACCTCAATCATTCCTTGACCTACTGAAAGGTCAAATGGAAATTTAGAAAACTGATTTTTACCAAAAGTCCGATTCGATCCACGTTTTGTCATTTTCAAACTTTTAAATATTAAAACTCTCAAAATGTCTCATTCTAATTATACAAAACTCTTATTGGCTCGTCAAACTTCAGAAAATGATCATCTTCCATCATCGGTTATCGAAAATAATGCAAAAAGTAAAAATTTTGGATTTTCTGAAATTTATTCTAAAACATACCAAAAATCTTTTTGAGTATTGCATATATGAAGAAAATAAAAACAGAAACAATAAACTTTTTGTGATTTTTCGCTAAGAGGATGATATCAGTTTGCGAGAAATCTAATCAAACCATTGATCTTTAATAGTTTATCATTAAAGACATGTGAGATTCGACAATTGCTGATATTGTTATCCACATAAGCTCACATGCAAACCGTTATGTGTGCTTTAAAATGATACGCTTTAGGTGTATTAAAAACTAACAAGCTTATGGTTCCCACACACACGACATACCCCCGTATTAAGGGATTTGCGCAAAGCTTCTTCGTAACGCGTGATTATATCATTGTTATCCTTATATTACAAGGTACGAGGCACAAAGGTGTACAGGTCAGCAAATCAATGCTACAAAGTAACATGTGCACACTTACCAGGTTGAGGCTTATATCAATCAAGATTTTCATCGTAGATAAGATACGATGCATTTAAATGATCTTTGATCATTGTCATACATGAAGTTCCTGATTCGGTAACTTTAGGATTTGGCAT
>JAUTDX010003481.1:0-27611 GCA_030844895.1 Ambrosia x helenae
ATGGCGAACAGAGATGCATCGTGTCCCCACAAAAATGACATTGATTCGAAGACACTTTCTGATTCAAAGTAGCGTTGTGTTCTTTGTGACTCTGTGGATAAAGACGTATCTGTATCTTTTTACCGATTGTGCTTTCTCTATAGGGGTTTGGTCTGCGATCGAGAAGTGGTGTAAAAGAACTCCGTTTATGGCGTTAGATTTTCAAGATTTACTTCGGTACAAGATCATATGGCTGCAGCAGGTTTGTGTCCAGTGTATGCATGCTTAAACATCCATTACAAGTTGCTATTGTTTCAACCTTATTTAAAAATTACGCTTTCCTGTTGTTCAACCTTATTTAAATATGTGATGTTTCTGTTTGTAATCTGTAAAGTTTGGTATAATGTTAAGCTGTTGAAATTTTGAATTTAATTAATGTATAGAGCTTTCGAATACCTGGGTTTGATGTTAAATTGTTTTAAATTTAGAATTTAATTAATCTATAGGGCTTAGAAATCAAGAGCCCTTTTATATGCATGTGTCTTACGGCCTTTTAAGTCTTTGTAGCAAGGTTACAAGTTCATTTTTTGTGGCAAATTAAAACAAGCTTGATTTTTGAATATTGATTTATGCTGATTCTGTGCAGATTGGAATGAACTGCGTGTCGCAAAGCGAACTTGATGTGTGAGAATGTGTATGCAGTTTAGAGGCGACTAAATCACAAGGCGCGCAACGCGCCGCCCGTAAAAGCCACTAGTTATTTAAATAAAAAACAAACTCATAAAAGAAACGAATGCTTTAGTTGAACAAACAAAGACAACGTCAACCACCACCCATATATATTAACACTATAAAGAATTGTGGTGATGAATCATATTCAATTACCTCAATAATATAATATTGTATCTTGTATATAATGAATAAATGTAGCTAGAGAGCGTCTCATATAAAATGACATAAATAAGAAAGTAGTGTTTTAGTCTAAGCTAATTAACGAAAACAATGTTGTTGAAAATATGAGGTATATTTTCTAGTTCAATTTTAGTATTTATTTTTTAATAAACATGTATTTGAATATTTTGTATAAGGATTAATTGTAGGTAAATGTGATTGGGAGATGGGCTATGGATTGCTGATGGATGGGCTCTGGAGAAGCAGCTGATCAGGAGTCCAGTAGCAGGAGTCCAGTAGCAGGAGTCTAGAAGCCCAAGTCAAGTAATTGGGCCCAAGGATTGTGTTTGTTAGTCCAGCCTGGTTTTAAATAAATATCTGGATTGCCACGTTGGCAATCCAGGTGAAGAAGCACAAACTTATAACAATCGTTGAATTGTTTATTTGATCAAGATCTGGACCATTCATTTATCTCGAAGAATCGTTCGTGTGAGAGCTGATATAAAAGGCTTGTGTTTTCTCGAAGATTAATTCATTCACTTTTCCAGATCTTTCATCTCTTTCTCTCTCGTTCAGATTAGGGTTTTCATCTCAGTCACCATTAGTGTTCAGGTTTAGAAGCTTTGAACATCTTGTTCTAGCTTTGGTTTGAGTCTGTAAATCTGTTATACAAGTTGTAGTGGTGAGATCATTTAGATCAGAGATTTGTATAGATTGAGAGGGTTTTTATTTCTTGTTCTTTTAGATTTGTAATAGATCTCAGGGTGTAATACTTTGGGTTTGGGAATAAAATCTTTATAGTTTTTCCTTTGATATCATGTTATTTTGACATGGTATCAGAGCTGTAAGGTTTAGATTAGGGTTTCTGGGTTTTGTCTTTCGAATCCCTTATTCGATCTTATTCCTGTACAAGTTTAAAGGTTCTGGGTTCCGCTGTGAAAGATCCTTGTTGTTGATTGATCGTGTTAGCAGTATTGGTATTATTGCTTGAAGCTGGTGTGGCTCAAGGATTTGGGGGTTTTCTTTTTTCTTTTGCTCTCTGGTGTTTAACCCTAGAAGGTTAAACATTACGAGTTGTGGAGAACCCTAACTTGGGATTTCTTGGTGAGATCTTTCCTTTACTGTTATTCTTTATTTTTGAGTTGAGTGTGTCTGTCTAGGTTTAGAGGCTCCCAAGTTAAGGCTTGCGTTGGCACCAAGAGTGACGAACCAACGATCTGGTCCCTGGCTTGGCTTCGCCTGTGTCTAGAATATTAGGGTTTTGTGATATTGTTGGTTTCTTGGTGATTTGGTTACTTTTGATTAGTTGTTTGTCTAATTGATTGTTTGGTTGTGTGTGTTCAGCTGTTAAAAATAATTGCTCTGCTGTTTTTTCTTGATTGACTGTGTGTACTCTTTAAGTTCTGTGCTGTGCTATTTGTCTATATTGGTAGTATAGTTGTTTGAATTAAATGGGTGATAACAACAATGGTGCTGGTGGGGGTGACCCTGCTATCATTCCAGTTGAGACTCTTGTAAGTAAACTGGATGCTAGTGATCCTTTGTACTTACACCCATCTGACTCTAGCAATCTGACTATTATAAACATTAAACTTAAAGGGTCTGAAAATTATACAGTCTGGTCAAATGCTTTAGCATTAGCTTTACAAGTAAAAAATAAATGGGGCTTTATTGATAAAACCTGTATCAAATCTGAAACTGATAATGTCCTTGCTAGACAGTGGGATAGATGTAACTCAATTGTATTAACTTGGATTCTTAACTCTGTTAGTGAAGATCTTTATATGGGTCATGTGTTTTCTAAGTCAGCCAGTGATGTTTGGGCTGAACTTAAAGAAACATATGACAAGGTTGATGGGTCTATTGTGTTTGATTTGTATCAAAAGATAAATTCATTTTCCCAAAATGGTATGACTGTTTCTGAGTATTATCATAAGCTAAATATAATGTGGAAACAATTAGATCAAATACTTCAATTACCTGCCTGTACCTGTAATGCATCTAGAGAGTTTAATAACTTTAGTAACATGATTAAGTTGATGCAATTTCTTATGGGTCTAGACAATGTGTATCAGTCTGTTAGAACTAGTCTTCTAATTAAAGAGGTATTACCTACTGTTAAGGAAGCATTCTCTATTGTGTCAAGGGAGGAGTCTCATGGAAACTCCAGTGGTCTTTCAAAAAAGGGTCAAACTATGGGGTTTTTTGTGAAAGCTAATCAGTCTAATCAGTCTAATGAATTTAATAAGAAATTCAATGTAAATGAAGGACAAAAACCTAAATGTTCACATTGTAATAAAATTGGACATTCTTCTGAAAAATGTTTTCAAATAATTGGGTATCCTCCCTGGGCAAAGGCTAAGGGTATGCAGAAGAGGGCTGTTTCTAATAATACTTGTGTTGATAAGAATGATGTTCAAATTCCTTCTTTGTCTAGTGAACAGTTGGCTAAGTTGTTGAATTTGATTTCTGAGAAAAGTGGTGATACTCCTCAGAGTAATAATGTTTCAGGTAGCTTATTTTCTGGTAATACTGTTTCTCCTTTTTGTGCTAGTGCTTATATAAAGCCTATGTTCTTTTGTTTTAATGTGAATGGGAGGAAATTTTAAAATGGGTTGGATAATTGACTCTGGTGCTAATCAGCATATGGTAACTAGTGAACTAGATTTAACTGACTATGTGGATGTGTCTGATCTTAATATACAAGTTAAACATCCAAATGGGACTAATGCATTAGTAACTAAAATTGGAACATTAGATCTTGGAAATAATGTGGTGTTACATGATGTGTTTGTAGTTCCTGAGTACTGTGTGAACTTGGTGTCTGTTCATAAGTTGGTTAAAGATAATAATTTGTTTGTTGGTTTTGATGAGAAAAACTGTTATATTCAGGATTTATTAACCAGGAAAACCCTGGTGACTGGTAGTCAGCTTGAGGGTTTATACTTTTGTGGAAATTCTTTTGTTAGTAATAAGGTTAGTGGTAATACTAAGTCTTATGATTTGTGGCATGCAAGGCTAGGTCATCCTGCTGACATAGTCTTGACTAAGCTTGAAACTACTATTGGCACTAAGCTTATTAGGGATCCTGATATGCCTTGTGACATATGTCATAAGGCTAAACAGCATAGGGAGCCATTTCCCTTAAGTGATCACAAATCCACAGCCATTGGGGATTTGGTTCACTTAGATGTCTGGGGTCCTTATAGAGTGCCTAGTAAGGAGGGGTTTAAGTACTTTCTTACTATAGTAGATGATTATTCAAGAGCTGTATGGGTCAGTCTGATGAAAAATAAAACTGAAGTGTTTGATTTTGTTCAAGAATTTGTTAACATTATAAGAACTCAGTTTAATAAAAATGTGAAGTGTCTTAGAAGTGATAATGGATCTGAGTTTGTTAATAATCAAATGATTAACTATTGTAAAACATTAGGTATTATTCATCAGACCTCATGTGCTTATACACCTCAGCAAAATGGTATTGCTGAGAGAAAGCACAGACATCTTTTGAATGTCACTAGAGCTTTACTGTTCCAAAGTAACTTGCCTGTTAGATTTTGGTCTGAATGTGTTTTGACTGCTGCTTACCTGATTAATAGGACTCCTTCATCTGTTCTGAATGGAAGAACCCCCTATGAAATAGTATATGGTTTTGAACCCTTCCTAGATCATTTGAGAATGTTTGGGTGTTTGTGTTTTTCAACTGTGTTAAATGAAACTAATAAACTAAATGAAAGGGCTGAAAAATGTGTTTTCATAGGATACTCAAATGAAAAGAAAGGTTATAAGGTTTATAGCCTAGAGTCTAAAACCATCTCTTATTCAAGAGATGTGAAGTTTTATGAGTCTATTTTTCCTTTCAAAGATAAAAGTGTTTTTGATAAATTTGATGATAATGTTTTTACTGAATTAAATTCATCAAATTTCTTTGACTTTTTTGAACCTGAAACACAAACACCTAGGCAGAATGAAGAGCCCAATGATGAAGGAGGGGTTATAGGTAAGAATGAGTCACACACACATGGGTCTCAGCAGTCTAGTTTAGGTTCTCAGGATCAAAGTGAATCTTCTAATTCACTTATAAACCATGAGAACCAAACTACTGACAGGGCTGAGCATGTGATTCATGACTGTGAAAATAATACTAATCTTCCTGAGGGCAATGATTCTGTGTCTCAATCTGTTAGAAGAAGTACTAGAGGGTCTGTTCTTCCACGAAGGTTAGATGATTTTATTGTTGAGGGAAAAGTTAAATTTGGTATAGAAAGAACTGTTAACTATGCTAATTTAACTTTTGAAAATAAAGTGTTTGCTTCTGTCTTAAATAAAAGTGTTGAACCTAGATCATATAGAGAAGCTATGTTAGATACTAACTGGGTCAGTGCCATGAATGATGAAATTGAGGCACTTAATAGGAATAACACTTGGACTTTAGTAGATTTACCTAAGGGTAGAAGTGTTGTAGGTTGTAAATGGGTTTATAAAATAAAGTATAAATCTAGTGGAGAAATAGAAAGGTTTAAGGCCAGATTAGTTGCAAAGGGTTATAGTCAGAAAGAGGGCATAGATTATGAAGAAACTTTTTCACCAGTTGTAAAGTTTGTTACTGTTAAAAGTGTTATGTCTATTGCTGTGCAATATAGTTGGAAAATGTTTCAACTTGACATTAATAATGCATTTTTATATGGTGATCTTCATGAAGATGTTTATATGTCTTTACCAGAAGGGTATTTTTCTGAAAATGAATCTAAAGTTTGCAAATTAAACAAGTCGTTATATGGTCTTAAACAAGCTCCAAGAATGTGGAATGAGAAACTTGTTGGAGTTTTGTGTGAATTAGGCTTTGTGCAAAGCAAGTGTGATTATTCACTCTTTGTGTTAGTCTCTGAATCTGTTACTGTGTATCTTCTAGTTTATGTAGATGATATAGTGTTGACTGGTAATAGTGTTAAGGAAATAGACAGAATTAAAGCTTGTCTTAAACAAAAGTTCATGATCAAAGATCTGGGAGAACTAAAGTATTTCCTGGGTCTTGAAGTCATTTCTTGTGATAAAAATGTTTGTTTATCACAAGGAAAGTACTGCATGGATCTCTTAGCAGAGTATGGCATGCTTGCATGCAAACCTGTTAAGAGTCCCTTAGAGCCTAATCATGTTTTAGTCAATATTTGCAAGTCTAGTAGTCAAGTGTTAACCAGTATTACTGGTTACCAACAATTGGTAGGAAAACTGATCTATTTGTCACATACTAGACCAGACATTTCCTATGCTGTGCATTTTTTGAGCCAGTACATGCACAGGCCAACTAAGGGACACCTGAAGATTGCATTTAGACTATTAAGATACTTGAAAGAGGCTCCTGGTAAGGGAATTTGTTTTAAGAGAAGTGACACATTTAATCTAAAGGCCTATTCAGATTCTGATTGGGCAAAATGTGTTGATACAAGAAAGTCTGTTACTGGTTTTTGCATATTTCTGGGAGAAAATTTGATATCCTGGAAAAGCAAAAAGCAATCCACTATTGCTAGGTCTTCTGCTGAGGCAGAGTTCAGAGCTATGTGCACAACTTCATGTGAAGTTTTGTGGTTGATCAATGTATTGTCTGAATTACATGTTCAGGTTGAATTACCTGTTAGTTTGTTCTGTGACAATAATGCTGCTTTGTCTATAGTTGCAAATCCAGTGTTTTTTGATAAGACAAAACACTTTGAACTTGATCTCTTTTTTCTAAGAGATTTAGTTTCAAAAGGATTTGTCAAGACTATCAAGATTAAGTCTGACAATCAGCTGGCAGATGTTATGACCAAGGGACTTGGTGTTGGTCAACATGTAGAGTTGTGTAAGTTCTTGAATATGTATAATCCCTTTGGATACTAAAATTGAGGAGGGGTGTTGAAAATATGAGGTATATTTTCTAGTTCAATTTTAGTATTTATTTTTTAATAAACATGTATTTGAATATTTTGTATAAGATTAATTGTAGGTAAATGTTGATTGGGAGATGGGCTATGGATTGCTGATGGATGGGCTCTGGAGAAGCAGCTGATCAGGAGTCCAGTAGCAGGAGTCCAGTAGCAGGAGTCTAGAAGCCCAAGTCAAGTAATTGGGCCCAAGGATTGTGTTCGTTAGTCCAACCTGGTTTTATAATAAATATCTGGATTGCCACGTTGGCAATCCAGGTGAAGAAGCACAAACTTATAACAATCGTTGGATTGTTTATTTGATCAAGATCTGGACCATTCATTTATCTCGAAGATCGTTCGTGTGAGAGCTGATATAAAAGGCTTGTGTTTTCTCGAAGATTCATTCATTCACTTTTCCAGATCTTTCATCTCTTTCTCTCTCGTTCAGATTAGGGTTTTCATCTCAGTCACCATTAGTGTTCAGGTTTAGAAGCTTTGAACATCTTGTTCTAGCTTTGGTTTGAGTCTGTAAATCTGTTATACAAGTTGTAGTGGTGAGATCATTTAGATCAGAGATTTGTATAGATTGAGAGGGTTTTTATTTCTTGTTCTTTTAGATTTGTAATAGATCTCAGGGTGTAATACTTTGGGTTTGGGAATAAAATCTTTATAGTTTTTCTTTGATATCATGTTATTTTGACAAATGTCATACCCACCCCTCTACATTTATACAAACACACACATATATAAGCACCAACCAAGATACACACGTACATACAAAGATCAAGATGGTGAATACATACATAACCCTACTACTAAGCTCAATGATACTCTTAGCCATACCTTTGGCCCATACCCTTGATCAAGACCCCGTAGCCATAGAACAATGGTTCACAAATCTAACAAACATGACCCCAAAGCTCACCCACCTTCACTTCTATCTACATGACTTGGTAAGTGGCTCTGACCCCACTGTCTTCAGAGTCGCCCAATCCAACATCACCTCATCCTCCCCAACCGCTTTTGGTTTCATCGCGATGGCTGACGACATGCTCACCACTGGACCCGAACCCAACTCAACTATGTTGGGCCGAGCACAAGGCATATATGGCTCAGCGTGTTTAGAGGAGTCTGGCTTGCTCATGACAATGAACTTGGTTTTTACTGGAGCGGATTACAATGGTAGTACTCTCAGTCTTTTGGGGCGTAATGCAGTTTTTCATACATATCGCGAGATGCCAATCGTTGGTGGCTCTGGTGTTTTTAGGATGGCGAGGGGTGTCGCCACCGCAAAAACTTATGATTTTAATCTTACTTCCGGTGATGCGATTGTGGAATATAATGTTATGGTTCAACATTATTAGGTCATGTTTCTTGGATTATAAATTGTCATTTATGGTAATAAATAATATTCACTAACGTTTTTATTTTTCTTTTGTCCCTGTTGAGATCGTATCTTAATTAACTGGTCATGAGTTTATAAATATAAAACTTCAGCACATGCTCAACTAACATGAAGGGCTCCATCCAACATCAATAACAACATTTGAGATTCAGCTTGTTAGTAGTAAGTCCATAGCCGACGTTGGCTTTCACTACTACAAAAACAGGCATTTGCTTCGGCAAAATCCGTAGCAAATCCGTAGTAAACACCCATTTTGCGACGGATTTACTACGAATTTGGTTCGTAGCTACAAGTCTCGTCGCTAATTTATCTGCTACGAATTTTAGCTACGGAAATCGTAATTGCGACGGGTTTAGCTACAAAAAAAGACGTTGCTATTTTATCTACGAATTTGCTACCAAAATGTTTGCTACGAAATTTCGCTACCGTTTTTTAGCTACGAAATTTTGCTACGAATTTTACCTTCGAAATTCGCTACAACTTAGTAGCTACGAAATTTTTGCTACCCGGTTCGCTATAGATTTTAGCTATGATTTGATTTTTGCTACGAATTTTGTTGCGGAATTGTAGCAACGGATTGGCTACAGATTGAATATGGAAATTTGCTACTGATTTAGCTATGATACTTTCCTTGAATATTGCTGCGAGTATAGCTATGGATTTTGGAAGATTTTGCTACAAATCTTGCAAGGTTTTTGCTACAAACTTACCTATTTGCTATTATTTTCGTTTTTATATTATTTTTCTTTTTTAAACTGCAAACAAAATATACTTAGAAGATCCAAACTGTAACACGACAAATATTAAAACTAACTTGATTCATAATTCCAACAAAACCAAATGTAACACAAGAAAGGTCCAAATTGTAACACAAGAAAGGTCCAAACTGTAACACGATAAACTTCAACATAACTCAACTTGGTGGCGGGGTTTTGGGGCGCATTTTGTGACAATAATCGAATTCTCTCATTCATTTCGGTATATAACCTTGCACTTTCTTCGATTTTCTCCATCATAACATGTTTCTTTAGTTTATCTTTTTCCAACTCCGCTATTTTCCCTTCAATTGTTGCACCTATAACATCAAAAGCAAAAATGACTAATTAACATCCATTATCACACCTTATAAGATGACTGACTCACTATAATAAGTTCTAACCATAAATATAATATAATAAGTCATTCTTCCAAATGGAGGATACTATTAACACATTACAAACAAACCTAAGTCAATATAAGCAGATTCACTTAAATAACTTATTAACAGTCTTCATCACTTGAAAATGCAGATTTTTTCGTTTTTTACTATAAGAGAGAATACGAACCTCATCACTGTCACTTCTCTCTTGTGTATATGAACTATGGGTACTCGGCATTGACGGTGCACCTGACATCACGTCACGCGGGTTAGCGAAGTTGCCAATGCCATATAATCTACCTTTTCTTTTGCCACCGACAGTTTGTGACAATAGTTCCATGTCAATATCCGGGTGTAAGCTAGTATCCTCTCCATATTTCTCAATAACATATTTATTATATGTGCTCTACGATAAGAACATAAAGAAATTAATACTTTAAAATTTTATAATCATATTACTAAGTAGTAAAAACATACATTTACAAAGAAAAAAGACTTACATAAGCTTCACTCGCCCTCGTGTCAACCCAAGTCACATTTTGCTGTTGGATGGTGTCTTCCATGTCATCGCCTTCTCCCGAACCATTTTCAACTGACCTACTACACCCAGACAACCTATCTAGGGGTCTTGACCCTTTCTTTGCGTGTGTTTGTAACCAAAACTCACCAAAATTCGCACGCCGCTTCAGTGTCTTCTCCTATACATCAAATGGGTCAAATTAAAAAAAACATGTGAAACATGTTGAAAGTCACATATAATCATTTTATTTAAAGATTTAAGATTATCATTATTGTAACAATATAGTTTCAACAATTATACTTCATGCACTATTTGCTAAAAGTATATTAAAATTTGTGTATGAACCACGCTCGTTTCAACTCATACTAGAGAAGGGACCATTTCCAGTTTAAACGCATATGGTCTATCTTACCAGACTTGTCCATCTTATGATGAGGATCTGGCCAACTTTGTTAGACTGGGTGAAATCAAAACAGAGCAGGTCAAATATATAGAGCAAAAGCCCAATTCTTAAGCTAGCTTCATTTATTTTAGAGTCTTAATCAATGTCCAAGATTATTCTATTCAAAGAATTAAACAGCATGTGTTGCATGAAAAACATTCTCATTTGTTTATCCACATTTTATATTCTACTGTATAGGACTTTATGAAACAAATAGTAGGTTCTACAACAACCTAACGTTTCCTCTTTCACAGACCCTAGAAAGTAATATTCTTAAGTAAAAAATCAAATCTATGCGTGTGCGTGATAATGATGAAAATATTTCTTACCATGTTTTTTCTAACCGTGACAAAGCTCTTCGAGCCAAGTGTATGTCTACCACCGACTGCTTTTCCCCTGTTTCCATTGTTTTGAGATGACTTGTTTTTCCATAAAAATTTGTATTCCAAACCCCAACTAGTGTCTCCCAAGATTCTTTGACTAATCCAAAGTGGCTTAAACGGAAGAATGTCAGTCAAATTGTTTCAAACATCTATACCCTCTTGGAACGCACGGGCCTTTGCTTTATCCCGAGCTCCCTTCAACAAATCGGGAAATTTTCCCTTAATGCACTTCCCCAGCAAGAGTAAATTAAGTATTTCCACTCGTCTTTCCATTGATAGTATTGATACATAAAAACACTTATTAGTAATGTGTATATTATCTATTAAGCTATATGCGTTATCATATACAAATGTGTTGTAAGTATACACCTGAAAACGCTCAAACAAGCGTTCGTGATGGTGAAAAGGAACATCTTTCTATCCTTGCCATTGACCTGACCACAAGGACTGTTATATATGCACTAGTAAAAATCAATACTATTCATTCAATTCTTATTCTTTGCAATAGGTATCGAAGTTAGTTTCTATACATTGCTTTTTATCATTGGCATTATTAATTTCAAGCATAGTAAGATCCTTATGCAAAAATAAAGACCACATGTCCTATTGCCAAAATTCAGCATAATTTATTAGGCTTTTTAACAATTGCTCAATGTTACATCAACTTAGTATATATAAATAAGGAAAACATTCAATGTTCTATATATCATATAAAATTCTTATAAATTGTTAGTCATGTATCTGTTTTTGGCATCATAGCTAAGCTTTGATTTTCATAAATTCACAGTCTACATAAAAGAAGAAGTCTTGCCACAATCCCAAAAAAAAAAAGAAACTAAGAGGAGGCTCAATCCAATAAGTAATGCAGCCTTGTATCATCATATTGGTTACAGAAAAAAAAAACTCTTTTAAGCTTATTTAGTGGTGGAATGGTGTCGTTTTGCTGGTGAAGAACAGGGGCCCTAGTTTTTTGTTCTTTTTTGTATCATCCATTTTTATGGAAATCACTAGACAAGAGACAACATCTTAGGCATTAATTTTATGGACAATAACACATCAAAATTTTAAATTAAGAAGTTGTATAGAGGTCTTACTGTTAGGTCTCAAAATTCCAATTACATAAGCAATTCAAGAATCAAACAGGTCCATACTCAAGTAATTTGAGCATATACAAAACTGTAATGCAATTTCAATTCCAACCTAACAAACAAAGTATAACAACAAATCTGAATCTTACCTGCAGGTCACACAATCGAAACCGCTTGTGTCAGAGGATTCTACGAAACCACTCAGAGGAAAAACATAGCTTTTAAGACTTTTAATGGGTTGGGACTTGCGAGTGCCGAGGGATATACATTGTGGGATAGAGAGGTTGCGAGGGGAACGTGGTCTTGAGGTCCCGATCATCCCGGTGTGTGTGTGTGTGGTAGTGGCGGTTATCTGTATTTTGGAGAGAGTGGGAAGCATATTAAGGTTTAGTTATTCCACGTATATTCTATTTAAAAAAATGGATTATAAATCTTTAGATTTGTTTAGAAAAAAATAAGTTAAAGAAATATTAAAAGAAATATTACCTAGATGTTTATTGCTTGATCTACCCGTGTTGCCGTCATTCCATCTTCCCGTGGGTTCAATTTCTATACGCCCAGCCCGCCAGGTTATACGTGGGGGATACTCATATTGGGGCTACTACAGGGGTGCAGCAAGGGGACCCCCTAGGGCCCCTTCTGTTTGCGTTGGTCCTTCACCCGCTCATCCGTCGGGTGCAGGACACCTGTTCCTTGCCCTTCCATGCTTGGTATTTGGACGATGGCACTATTATTGGTAAGGCTGAGGAAGTTGCTAGGGCGTTGGGTATTATTCGCTCTGAAGGGACGTCTCTAGGGCTTAGACTTAATATTCGGAAAACTGAGATTTTTTGGCCATCATGCGATGGGTCAAAGAAATTGTCGGGCTTATTCCCTAGTGATGTTAGCAGGCCTGTAGGGGGGGTGAAACTCCTTGGGGGAGCGGTTAGTCGGGACGCGGGGTTTATTCGCTCTCTGGCGACTAAAAGAGCTTTTCGGGCGGTTGAACTTATGAAACGCCTACCGGACCTGAGGGACCCCCAAAGTGAGCTCCTTTTGTTGCGCTCTTGCATGGGGGTTGCTAAATTGGTGTTTGGGCTCCGGACTTGTCAGCCTGAACACGTCATTGAAGCAGTGTCCATTTTCGATGCAGGTTTGCGGGAGGCAATTGAAAACATTGTTGTCTGCGGAGGGCCGCATTTTGGGGACCTCCAGTGGAGGTTGGCTTCCCTCCCTATGCGTTACGGGGGTCTAGGGCTTTCATCGGCGGAGGACGTCTCCGCATTTGCCTTTGTGGCGTCCAGGGCCCAGTCATGGAAATTACAAGACCACATCTTGCGAAGCGCTGAGGTCGTGGGGATGGATCCTGACTACTCTCTTGCGCTTAGTAATATTAAAACAACTCTTCCGGACCTTGATCTAGGCGGTTTAACTGATAAGGAGACCGCCCCCAAGAAACCTCAACAAACCTTGGCGAATGCTCTTTATGGTAAACGCATACTGGATATGGAGGAACGGTTTGATTTGACTCCGCGCCAAAGGCAGTTATTGCTTGTCTCAAGGGGGCCCATGCTCAGGATTTTCTGACTGTTGTGCCCATTGACGGTCTTGGGCAACGGATGTCAGCTGTTGAATATCGGGTCATCCTCAAATACCGCTCATGGTACCTCTTTTTCCTCCAGACGAACCATGCCCCATCTGTAAAAAAGCCTGCTTGGATAGATTCGGGGAGCATGCCCTTCACTGCAAGGAACTACCAGGGTTCAAGTATCGTCATGACTGGGTTAGGGATGTTTTATGGGACGTGCTTAAACGCGCTGGAATCTCGTCCAAGAAAGAAGCGCCTGTTAACTTTCTGACTGATCCGCGAGATGGGAGATCTACCTTACGGCCTGCGGATATCCTTGTGTTTGGCTGGGCGGGGGACAAGCATGCATGTGTTGACCTCACGGGGGTCTCTCCGTTGGTGGGGTTGAGAGATAGTGGCTTCGTTCCAGGACAAGCGGTTTTGAGGGCGGAAGCTAGGAAGGTGGCTAAGCACGAGGCAGCATGCCTAGAGAATCAACACGTTTTCCTTCCGTTTGCCTTTGACACATTTGGGTCCTTAGCCCCTGAGGCGGTTCGTTTCTTGGAGCGGGTTCAGAAGGTGGTCCACAGTGACTCGCAGAGCCCAAGTAACCAAGGGTTTGTCTTCAGTAGAGTAGGGTTTGCAATTCAAAAAGGGATAGCGGCGCAGCTTGTTGCTCGCTTACCCATTATCCAGATGTAAACTTGACTTTTTATATAAGAAAATATAAATAACAGAAAAATTCTCAATTGAGTGTTACTAGAATCATCTACATCTACATCTATCTATATATAATAAACGGTCAGATGCCACTAGGTGAGGTCTTAACACCCCTTGATTTCTCTTCAAATTTTTTTCTCTCATGTACAAGACACATGCACTTCCCTTCACAATTTTTAAACGTTCACAATTTTTATAGATAACATTTTTTTTGAAACAAAATACACAAAATTAACAAGCGTTTTATTATCTTTCCAACGAGTACCATAGTGCTATACGAAAAAAATTGATTTTTAGTGGGTTTTTGTTCATGCAAAAAAAAAAACACACACACACACACATTGTTGATTTTGTAACCAGTTAGGCCTTAATTGATTCTAACTACTCCTAAATGGGACCATCCCTTGCCCATATTGGTCATAATTGTCTATCAATGACTGATACCAACTCTAGTTAACACTAACTAATGACCAAGGATATGAACATATCATTATTGAGACTAGCTCGATCTTGGCCTCGAGCTCGTTTAAGCTTCGATTTAAATTTTACCCATTGAGTTCTAAAATGATGTTAAATGAAAATTTTACCCTTTTTCTACAACAAAAACAAACCTATTAATATAAGGTTTTATGTTTAAAACTAGTCATTGAACTTTATTGCCTAAAAAATAGTTTTTTTGTTATAATTGTTTTGGTCAAAAATTACTTGATAAAAATAACCTTGTTTTTCAAATCAGAAAATGTGAGGTAGAGTGCTAAAATTGTTAAATATATAGAAAACTTACCTATATCTTCAAGATGGTACGTTAGAGTAGCAACGAGACAGTATTTGACAATTATGCTCAGGATGGCAAAGAAAAGTGGCTAGGGTGGACAGGTATATCCTGAGGATGTAACTGTCTGACAGAATGATTAAATAAGCAAGGATGGACGATTGTAAATGTAATGCAATAAAGGAACAACACTCGATATACGAGGAAAGCCCTTGATCAAATGATGATCGCCGGCACAAAACCTCGAGAAGAGTCTAAGCCCCTGCTTTGTTTGTTAATATTAATAAGAAAAATGATTACAACTTTGGATGAGCGAAAACACGCTATTGCACCATTATCACCTCCCGTAAGTCATGTCTTCCGGTCAAAACCTTTCTCAGCATGCATAATTAATACACTCGCAACATCTATATTTACTGGAACATAGTGAATTGTAGGAGCAACCGAAAACATAGTTGTTTCTTGATTGGTTTGAACATCGTTAAGCTGTCTGGTTTGATTGGGTTGGGTTGACGTTGACTAACATCTGACGTTGACTTCCTCTTTAGATGAGCCCACGGATTAAATCCGGAAACCTTTGTTGTTGTTGTTGTTGAACCTGTTGGTTGTTCATTGAAGACACCAAAGCCCACGGGTTTGTGGTGTTCTTGATATTAATCGGAGGTTCGGGTTGACTTGGTTTTTTACTTAAGTGAGCCAACGGGTTGGTTTCATTTGCCATTACGAAAGTCTAGTAAAAGAGTCAACTCTGGTCAACGAAAGCCAAACTTCGTCAACTAGGATTTTGAATTTACCTAAAAAGTGAACCTAGGTCAATGAAAGTCAACTTCGGTCAACTCATGTGGACTCTTAGGAAGAATAGCTTAGTCACTCGTATGCAGTCTTGGGGAGAATGGCTAAACCATTCATGTGGGAGAAAGCTACTCGTGTAGAAAAAGCTACTCATGTGTACTGTAGCACGATTGGCTAAGCCACTCGTGTCCTGGAGAGCTGTTGGCTTGTTCTTTACGAAAATCAACATTTGTGCTCAAATCTCACTTAATATTGATGTGTTTGATGATATGATAATTAGAAAAATTTTCAAAACACTTTTGAAGCAAAACCAAATAAAAAAGACATGTTTTAATCCACAAAACACTATCAAAATCAATAAAAAAATGGTTTTTTTTTGGAAATGAGTTTTAAACTTTCAAAAACACCTTTTAATTTGAAAATTCAACGGATTTAATCAGTTTTTGTTACGAAAACACTCGTGATACAATCCTCGGCTCTGATACCACTTGTAGGACCGTCACGGATGGTCCGAATATCACGGGTTTGTGCGAGGCGCAAATGCGGAATCCTCGGGTCTCGGTTTTAGCAACAAAATATCAAAACCACACATGAAGAGTTGTCGGATTAAGATAAATGGCTATTCGATTGATAAAAACAGCTCGGGTACATACAATATGAATGAGATCATAAAACACACACTATAACCTCTCAAAATGGACAACCTCTCTAAGTGCTAATGAGGGCTAAACAAGTTTGGTATTTATATAACCTGCCATTCGCCCTAGGCCCTAGGGGCGAATGGGTTTGGGGGCACGAGTGGGTGGGCTTGGAATTCCACACGAATGGCTAAGTCATTCGTGTCTATGGAAGCTACTCGTCCCTGCATAATTACAAAATTGGCTTTTCACTATAAAACAACTCATTTAACCTATCCAACGACCTATCACTAGCTGGGGACATACAAATAATACACTTACAACTTTAGTTTATCCAAATTGACCATCATTGACCCTAACTCACTATAATCGTGCTTAGTTGCCCCTAATTGGATATAGGTTCACCTAAATAGTCAAAATTGACACTAATTGCCGAAAAATTATGCAAGTTACCATTAACGAATCATAAGTGAACAGTATTCACACTAATTTACCATAACTGACCATTTTTTACCCATATTGATCATAATCGACTATCACTAATCAGTACTTTCTATAATTAACACTAACTAATGACCAATGACCTTAACTGATCATTATTGACCGATGTCAACCCCCTTAATTATCATTATAAATCACAATTTCTATACAATAATGATTTTCCATTAATATATCGAGGATTGTCCATGATTAACCACGATTGGTATCCAAAGCTATAAACAAGCTCGATTAGCAAACGAGCTCGAGCCCCAGCTTTGGTTATTGAGTTCGAGCCAGGTCACAAGCCTTAACGAGCCTACTATATATATAACTTTTAAATAATATATATTAAAATTATATGTAAATAATAATGATTATTATTTATGAAATTATGAAAAATAGCTAAATTATATATAAAATAATATTTATAATCAATATTAATTAACAAACAAATAATAAAGAAGTTGAGCCCGAGCCAAGCTCAAGCTCAAGCCTGATAGAGCTCGAGCTTGGCTCGACTCGTTTGCACCTGTAATAGTTCTCTCTATAGTCAAATTTGTTCATATATGGTCAAAGCTGGTCAAAATTAAGTAGTTTTGACCATAGTTTAAAAAACGATACAAATTCAACCCATGAAAACAAAGAACAAAACCATGAAGGTGTAGTAAATCAGTACTAATTTACTATATCTTTTATAAATATTAATTATTTTCCGGTACTTCTTTGTTAAATTCTATGTTTTATTGAATTACTTTTTAAAATATTTTTTTTTTCTAGTTTGCTGCGAGTTTTGCTACCAATATAAATACATTTTTTTTTGCAATGAATTTTGCTACAAATGTTATTAACAAATAATATGAAATTATTTATTAGATAGTTTTTTCTTGTTCTTGTAAAGAATTTTGCTATGAACGTTGCTACAGATTTTGCAACGTTAGTTTAAGTTTTTCTTTTTTAAGATTTTGCTACCAAATTTGCTACGAAGGTTTTTTAAGTATTTGTTTTCTCAACGTTGCTACCGATTTTGCTACATATTTTTTAATACTTCTTTTAGTTAGTTTTTGACATTTATTTTCATGACTTAGCTACGGATTTTGCTACAGATTTTACCAAATTATTTTTATTATATCTTACTCCCTCAAATTTGCTACGGATTTTGCTATGAATTTTATTTAACTTTTCTAGTTAATTTGTAAAAAACTTATTTTCATGGTTTTGCTACGGATTTTGCTACCGATTTTTGGCAAATTATTTTTTTATATCCAATTCGCTAATTTTGCTACAGATTTGCTATGGATTTTGCTACGGATATCATTTGCTACGTAACGTCCGTAGCTAAATTGTAGCAAAATGCGTTCGTAGCTAATCCGTAGCTAAGTCGTAGCAAAATTTGCAACCGATTTGTTTGGTAGCAAATTTTCCTAGCAAATGCCTCTTTTTGTAGTAGTGTTTTATCAATATATATTACATGGTTTGTTCGAGTCGATTCATCTTTTCATTGGGATATGTTGGAATGCAATACTTAGTGAAAGAGTTGACGTTACCTATTGGTGATACTTGGTGTTTGGGATTGAGTTGAAAAACTTGTTATTAACTTATTGGCTTCTTTAAAAAACCAATAAGTTGTTTGGCTACGGCAGAAACACTTTCTATTTTAACTTATTGATATGGGTTTAAAAGTTGTTTTCTAAAAGTCACAAATCCTAGCTTTTTTCTTTCGGAATATAAATTACAAATATACCACTCATATAACCGATAAGCTAAACCAAACACTTTTTAAAATACAACATATTGATTTATTGGTTTTTTTCCATCATGAAAGTCAATCCAAATATTTTTTTAAAAACTCATTTTCAAAAATTAATAAACACTTTTTTTTACTTGGGAGTCTTTTTCATCAAAATAGCAAGCAGATGGAAAACAAGCTGCACCGTCACCCTTTTTTAAATGGTGAACCCTAGTCTGGTAAAAAACGAAACCTTGCCCCAGAGTTGAGACATTGTTTTGTAAAAAAAAAAACACTTTTCGAGTTAATAAGCAATCCTAAACACCTTTAGTTTAGCAGTTTTAGTTTATTGACAAAGCATTTATTTTTATAATAAGTTATACACAATGGATTGATTTAATTTTGTATAAAAATACAAGGGGCTGTTTGGTTGATTAAGTGCTAAATTATTAAGATGGTCTGAATGGTTAAGACGCTCTATGGTTAAGAGCTGAATCATTCAACATCTCTTATTAGCTTAATGGTTCAGCACTTAATCATTTCATTCAGAGGCTGAAATAAACAGTCTGAATACTGAATGATTCAGACCTGAATGGTTAAGAGGCTGATTAAGAGGCTAAGTATGTTAACCGGTTTTATTAAAGACATATTAACATGAACATATATACAGTCGTCTAAAGATATCATCTGTTCCTATTAAAGACATTGTGAAACAACATATTAACATGAACATATATACAGTCGTCTAAAGATATCATCTGTTCCTATTAAAGACATATTGTGAAACACTTCTATATATACAACATTCCTAGCTTTGAGTTTAAAATCAACAAACATGTTTAATATTAGAAATAACCAAGTTACATCTGGATAATGGGTAAGCGAGCAACAAGCTGCGCCGCTATCCCTTTAGTAATGTTTGATGGAAATGCAACAAATACCAAATTAACACCTGTTGTACGCTTGTTATATATAATAGAAATATAAAAGGAAAACAAAACAATACACGATTAAGATAAATGAATATAATCATACAAAAACATAAGTAAAAAAAACTTCAAATTTAATGACAACACGGACTGTAGGAACAATTTTTAACTAGTATTATACCCGTCTGCTGGGACGGGTTTTCGAACACATTCATACAATGTGTATATTGAAGATTTTGATAACAACTTATTCAACTGGGATTAGAAAGCGTAAAAGTTTATTAATTTATGTGTATTATATCTCAAATTTAGTTATATAGGTGACGCATACATGATTCATTACTAATGTTGATATAGTATTGAGAAAAAGATGAATACATTAGATTAGAGTTAATAGCCATTTTCGTCCCTGTGGTTTGGTCCAGTTTGCCAATCCAGTACAAAAGTTTTTTTTTTTTGCAATTCCTTACCTGTGGTTTGGATTTTTTTGCCAAATTCGTCCTTTTCACTAACCCAGTTAAAAAATGTCGTTAGTGTCAGGGGTAGTGTTGTCTTTTACCCACTTTAATGAAGGACAATATGGTAAAAATCATCACTCATCTTCTTCCCCTTTTAAACAACCACCACCATGTCACAATCAACCCAACACCACCATATCACCACTGTCAACCACCCCACCAAAACACCACCCACCCCACCTTAAACCCACCGCCGCCACACTACCTCCACCCTAAATCCACCATCGCTGCACCACCTCATCCCTAAACCAACCACCACACCACCTCCTCCTTAAACCCACCACTGTCGCACTATCTCCTCATAACCACCACCACCCTGACTCCACCACCCACTTGAACAAAAACCCTGTGTATTAAGTTGTAAAAAGAGAAAAAAAAAATTAATCTTTTTAACCAAACCTATCAATATTATCACATTTTTTTTTTAACAAATCAAGAAACCCCATCATCATCATCATCATCAATCTGTCTATCTTCTTCACCCAACCACCACCTAAACCACCGCCCCCATCCTCGTCAGCTACCCAACCACCACCTGAACCACCGCCCCCTTTCCTCGTCAGCTACCCAACCACCACCCCTATCCTTGTCACCTACCCAACCACCGCCTCTATCCTTGTCACCTACCCAGCCACTGAAAACCACCATTACCACCATCGGCCCTGAACAAAAACCACAACCACCACTAAAAAAACAGTCAAATAAACCCATTAGAAGCAAACAATACATGATTACCTTGTTACCAAGATTGTGGAACAAGTTCAGAGTATGATTCTTCATTGTTTGAATCGATGCATCATATTCCAAACAGATCGTTCGTCTTCTCCATTGGTTTCCTCAACATCAGGAACTTAGGTTTTGAAGGATTATTATTATTATTATTATTATTATTATTATTATTATTATTATTATTATTATTATTATTATTATTATTATTAATCTGACTTATAGATAGAGAGAGAGAGTAAGAGTGAGATGGAGATAGAGAGAGAGTAAGAGTGAGAGGGAGAGAGTTATACAGGTGGTAGGGTGGGTTGGGGTGGGGGTGTGGTAAGATTTTTTATTAAAATTTAAATTATAGGTAAAAAGACAAAAATACCCCTAACACTAACGACATTTTTTAACTGGGTTAGTGAAAAGGACGAATTTGGCAAAAAAAAATTCCAAACCACAGGTAAGGAATTGCAAAAAAAAAAAAAAAAAAAAATTGTACTGGAGTGGCAAACTGGACCAAACCACAGGGACGAAAATGGCTATTAACTCCATTAGATTAATTAAAGAAAGGTAAACAATAAAGAGCAACACATAATTTTATAAGTAGTACATTTCACTGCAAATAAAATGCACGCCTAACATAACGAAATAACTTAACAAACAGTAACATGAACAAAGTTAAAGAAAACAATTGACAGAACTACATATTGGGTGACACAAGAGTTTCTGTGAATACCGTGGCTGGCAAACTAAGAAAGCATAGTAACAATCTTCCCCATTCAAAGTTATGTCTAATTCATTAGCACCTCTATCATCCACAATAAGAAACTTGCCGGTACTAATAACGTTTGTAATGGTGCGCAATAAAAAATACGGGTACGATAAGAGGGAAAACCCACACTTTTGTTCAACTTTCACCATCCATCCTCCACAAATCCACCGACCAAAAAAGGAATCCATGAGTAACAATACATGAAGCTCGTTATGTATAATCAACACATTCCCATGGAAGTTATTATGTGGAACGATAAGGTATAGTATGAAAATTTTCCAACTTCACATCAAAAACAATTAATATGTCGTTTAAGTCTAAATGATATAGGCTCCCCGTAAAATAAACAACACCTATGCAGAAAGTTCCATTAAATCAAACAGGTTTTTGTCTAAAACATTTATGTTCATTAACGTACCCTATTGTCCGCCACAAATCTAGCCTAGTTGAGTATACATAAATCTCCAATCGATCATGTATACGTTTCATATGTATAAGCATGTACTCATCCAATGAATTTACATAAAATCCAATAGCATCTGACCGTGGGTTGTATAAACCACGATTATTTGAAACAGACACCATTTTATAAGCCTGTGTTAGTGGGTTCCAAATAAGAAGCTAACCCGTATCACCAAAACAAATACATAACATTCCATCAAGACTTGCCAAAATCTTTACATGACGCGAAGAATGTTCAAATGGAAGTGAAATTACCGTTTTGTTGGAAGGGCTTAAATGCTCAAAAGTAACAGGGAAGACATAAGCTGATAGCGAACAGATTACTATGAGTTTCTGGTCACAGACAGTTGATTTGTGGCAACGATGCATCAAAGCGAAATTGCGTGTTGATAGTAAAGAAAGTCATTCCTTGCAAACACACCTACACCAACATACACACGTTGCCGAAAGCCTAATTAATATATGAGACACAAGTATATCAACGGGAACGTCATCAATGCACGTCCTATTACGTTCATGGTGTCGTGCACGTTTTTTCTCCATAGATGGATGTAGATTGTTCATGTGCACTACTCACTCAAAGTAACATTAGTACAAAACACATAGGTAAGAAGAAAAAGATAAGGGAAAAATTTTTAAAAACAAACAAACCAAGCAACCCCGCACTCCAAAATATATAACCAACCAACCCTATTCTCCCTAAAAAAAACCAACCAACCCCATTCTCCGTAAAACTTCTAACAACCAAACCCTAGAAAATGATCTTTCTTGTCATTGTCATCGGAACAACTTCTAATCTGGGCCATCCAAATGCTACAACGAATTATTAAATATGTTAAATTGCATTGCATTGGCTAAGTAATACAATTTGAGTTAACATGTACCGAGAATTCATCAGCTTCTGTGCTCACACAATTTACATCCAAACTATGTGGCATTGAAGACTCCGATAATGTCTTGTCAAACCGAAATTTGTAGGCGTAAAATATGGTTAATTCCCATACATGTTAACTCTAAGTTTGTTTTTAGTAGGTGATGTTAACAACTTTCCTTCGTTGTGTATAATCAGAAAATTTGTTCAAGAAAAAACAAATTGAAACACAAAAGTGCAACAAACATATAATAGCATATATTTAACTAGGTTAGAGCCCCGCGTGTACACGCGTACATGTCCATGTCAAATGAAAAAAATTCTATAAAGATTGTAGTATGCAAGTTTTATTTATTGAAAGTTACGTAATACAATTCGTATGAATTTTGGTTTCATTGTAAATTATCATTAAAAAGTTTAATGTTACCCAATAACAAATATATGAATCAACAAATGTTTGATTTGACGTGATTTAAAAACAAATAATGAAATGAATAAACATAATTTTTTTGTAATGGCATGCAAATGAGGATTAAATTCAAAGTAAATAAATGTAGTTTAACAAATCATACAACCAAAACATTATAAAAAAAAATAAAAGATTTATGCAAAATATGATCGCATACTTATTCACAAACTTCAAAATATTTTTTTATAGACAACATTTGCTATTTATTATTAACGTTGTCATCTTTATCCAATATTAGTATCTTCATGTCATCTCTACTCTTGTCACTTGGCAGCGACATACAACTGCCCATGTGTAAAAACATGATCTTTCAAATACAGACCTACCCTAAATAGGGTTTGTCCTTGACTCTTATTTATTCTCATTGCGAACATAAAGTAAGAGGGAATTGTCTTCTATTAAATCTGAAAGGAATCTTCTTATCCAGATGGGGACATCCTAATTTTTTGGATAAAAGTTCGCATTCCAATGTTACTCCCTGAAATTATTTTAGCTTCTATAACACGGTTTGATATGGCAAGACGATTTGGAACTTGTGGCTTTGAAAAGAATTTATGTCCACTTATAGGATCCCTGAACCATTAGAATAACAAAACAGTAAAATTTGTCAAAAAAAAAAAACTCCGGTGAGGAAAAGAAAGACATTTGGCATTGTAACTGTATTATCATCTAGAATTTAAGGTAAATATATCCAGAAGACCCTGAACTGTTTTGATGGTTTAACTCATAACCAATGACCTAAAAACAAGCTAAAATCACGGTGAAAAATCAATACTAAACCCACATGAGAAACTCATAACCAGTCACGAATATTATAACATCATATTTCTCAAAAATGAATTATAAAATAATAGTAATATATATATATATAGAGAGAGAGAGAAAGGGTAAAATGAGAACATGCTTGAGTTGGAAGAACTAAGGAACTCACTTTATAACCATACACTAATTTAATAGAAAAAGAATGTGTAGTTGTAAATTAAAGGAGAATAAAAAATTGAATGGAATGTTCCTTTTTTGTAAAAAGTCAACATTGGTGTGCTGCACTTTTTACACCAGTGTAAAAACCATCGTAAAAAAAAATTCAATTTTTTTACGGTGGATTTACCATTTTTTACATCGGTGTGTAAATTTTTTAAATTCACATTTTACGTCGGTGTTCTCACGGTCTTCCGACTCGAGATAGTTTTCATTTGAACCTAATCATATATATATATATATATATATTATATATCATAACAATAGCATCATAACAAATAACAAAATAATACAAACGTCGTAAAGGTATACTTACAACCTGGAATGCTTCCACGATTGGTTTATTGTGTGTAGAGCAATTGTGATCGATGTGAATCAATGTAATTAAATAGATGAAGTATAAAAATGGAAGAATTGGAATTTGACATAAATCAATGATGAATGCTTAAAATTAGCAAACTAATTTGCAATCATCTTTTGATTATCATTTATGACAAATTATGAAATGTAAATTATATAAAATCAACCGATACATTAGATGTTAATACACAGATGTTTTTATTGTAAAACCCACAATCTTTCTATATATGTATCGATTATATGTATAATTATATTTGACGAGTGTACATGATAATATGTAGTTATGATTTTGTTTTTTAAGGTGAGTATGTTAAATATATGTATATGTATTATTACTCAAAATAACATTAAATTTGGTCAATTATTATTAATGTCAATAATTAACATTAAAACTGTTAATAATTAACATTAAAATGAACAAATATTATTAATTGCAATCAAAACAATTCATAATTCGTAAAAATAGCAATATAAATAAATGAGATTAAAAATCTTAATAAATAACCTCAAAATCGTAATAAAAAATTCAAATCAATTACATTAAAAACATCCGCGTTTGAAATTGACTTACCAATTATAGACAAATTATTATTGACATCTTAAAATTAGCACATACTATTGAAATTATTTTGATGATTATCGTTTA
This sequence comes from Ambrosia x helenae, assembly GCA_030844895.1. Lineage (NCBI taxonomy): Eukaryota > Viridiplantae > Streptophyta > Magnoliopsida > Asterales > Asteraceae > Ambrosia > Ambrosia x helenae. The sequence goes on from JAUTDX010003481.1 coordinate 25,143, forward strand.
ATGAGAATTGATTGAAGGTAAGTCATTATATAAAAATTAAATTCGGTCAATAATATTAAACATAATTTCGTATTAATAGTAATATAAATAAATGGATTACAAAATCGTATAAATAACATTAAATTCGGTCAATAATTAACATTAAAAGTGTTAATAAATAACAATAAAAATGAACAAATCTTATTAATTGCAATCAAGACCAATCATAATTCCTAAAAATAACAATAAAAAATATATGATGAATTAAAAATCTTAATAAATAACCTCAAAATTGTAATAAAAAAATCAAATAAATTACATCAAAACATCCGCGTTTGAAATTGACTTACCAATTATCGACAAATTATTATTGACAACTTAAAATTAGCACATTACTATTGAAATGATTTTAATGATTATCGTTTAATGTGAATTGAATAAAGGTAAGTCATAATTGATTTGAAAAAAATTAAATTTGGTCAATATTATTAAATGTCAATAAATAACATTAAAACTCTTAATAAATAACATTAAAAATGAATAAATCTTATTAATTGCAATCAAGGTCAATCATAATTTGTAAACATAGTAATTGCAATGAATACCAATCATAATTCATAATAAATAACATTAAATTCGCCAATATTATAAATTTTCAATAAATAACATTAAAACTCGAATAAAAATAACATTAAAAATGAATAAATCTTATAAATTCGGTCAAATTGAATGACATTAAAATTCGGTCATTATTTATGAACAATAAATAATATTACGCGTAATTTTGTAAAAAAGATTAAACATAATTTCGTATTAATAGTAATATAAATAATGAGATTACAAAATCGTAATATATAACATTAAATTCGGTCAACATTATTAAGTCAATAATTAACATTAAAAATGTTTATAAATAACATTAAAAATTAAACAATCTATAATTGCAATCAAGACCATTCATAATTCCTAAAAATAGCAATATAAATAAATGAGATTAAAATCTTAATAAATAACCTCCAAAATTGTAATAAAAAAAATCAAATAAATTACATTAAAAACATCCGCGTTGAAATTGACTTACTAATATATCGACAAATTATTATTCATCTTAAAATTAGCACATTACTATTTGAAATGATTTTGATGATTATTCGTTAATGTGAATTGAATAAAGGTAATCATAATTGATTTGAAAAAATTAAATTCGGTCAATATTATTAATGTCAAAAAATAACATTAAAACTCTAATAAATAACATTAAAACTCTTAATAAATAACATTAAAATGAATAAAACTTATTAATTGCAATCAAGGTCAATCATAATTGTAAACATAGTAATTGCAATCAAGACCAATCATAATTCGTAATAAATAACATTAAATTCGGTCAATTATTATAAATTTTCAATAAATAACATTAAAACTCTTAATAAATAACATTAAAAATGAATAAATCTTATAAATTCGGTTAAATTGAATGACATTAAATTCGGTCATTATTTGTTAATGACAATAAATAATATTACGCGTAATTTGTAGAAATAGATTAACATAATTTCGTATTAATAGTAATATAAATAAATGAGATTACAAAATCGTAATAATAAAAATTAAATTCAGTCAACATTATTAATGTGAATAATTAACATTAAAAATGTTAATAAATAACATTAAAAATGAACAAATCTTATATAATTGCAATCAAGACCATTTATAATTCCTAAAAATAGCAATATAAATAAATGAGATAAAAATCTTAATAAATAACCTCAAAATTGTAATAAAAAAATCAAATAAATTACATTAAAAACATCCGCGTTTAAATTGACTTACCAATTATCGACAAATTATTATTGACATCTTTAAAATTAGCACATTACTATTGAAATGATTTTGATGATTATCGTTAATTAGAATTGATTAAAGGTAAGTCATAATTGATTTGAAAAAATTAAATTCCGTCAATATTATTAATGTCAATATTATTAATGTCAATAAATAACATTAAAACTCTTAATAAATAACATTAAAAATAAAAAAAATCTTATTAATACAATCAAGATCAATCATAATTTGTAAACAAAGTAATTACAATCAAGACCATTAAAATTCGTAATAAATAACATTAAATTCGGTCAAATTATTATAAATTTTCAATAAATAACATTAAAACTCGGAATAAATAACATTAAAAATGAGTAAATCTTATAAATTCGGTCAGATTGAATGACATTAAATCGGTCATTATTTGTTAATGACAATAAAAATATTACGCGTAATTTCGTAAAAATAGATTAAACATAATTTCGTATAATAGTATTATAAATAAAATGAGATTACAAAATCTTAATAAATAACTTTAAACTCGGTCTCAATATTATTAATGTCAATAATTAACATTAAAACTGTTAATAAATAACATTAAAAATGAACAAATCTTTATTAATTGCAATCAAGATCAATCATAATTCGTAAAAATAGCAATATAAA
>JAUTDX010000359.1:0-96137 GCA_030844895.1 Ambrosia x helenae
GGAAATTATTATTTAATAAAATTATTACGAAAGATAGAAAAGTGAATTATGGAATGGAATTATTAAATTAAATATGAGAGACAAACAGATAAAGATGAAGATTATATATCAATAAAATTAGTTAGATATAATCTAATATATTATATTAACAAGAGTAAAGTGCCCGGACGGTTACGGTGGTTTGCAAGAATTTCACAAATGCTCCCAATTCACACAAATTGGTCTCTATCGTTGATATATCATAACTCCCATGGTCCTTGTCAGCTAACGGCGCTAAAATTTTCAGTTAAGGCATGTAAAATGACCAAACTACCATTAGGTAGGTTTTATATGTATAATCTTAAAAGGACCACCACTACCACCTTCTCAAACAACCATCACCACCTTCTCAAACAACCATCACCTCGTTTAATATGTATTCGTTTATGAAGGAAATTATAAAAATTATAAACCGTCGTGTGTGTTTACTTATTCACTTCTAACGTTAGAAAGATATAACCTTATTCATGTGTATTTTAGTAATTTTATACTTTATATATGGGCTTTTACCAACCATTGAAACTGATGGATTGAACTGATTTAATCAGAGCAAGTTGCCTACTTGGCCGGTTTAAGATTTCTAAGGTTTGTTTTTTACGGTTAAAAGGTACTAATTTTGTTTTCTTTCTTTCCTAAGTTGTTTTAAAATTATTTTAATTTTTTATATTCATTAAGAAAAGCTTTTAATAAAAAGCATACACTAAAAAAAGCCAGTAGATTGTGACTCTCACTCATGAATGCATAGCTATTAGCTAATGCGTACGTAAAAATGGATTAGAAAAAGAAGAGGACCCAATGTCAAATAATGTAAGAAAGCTACTAGTTGACTACTTCCCACGTGAACCAATGTCTAATTTTATTTGTTGTATTTATTTATTTAATATCTAAACATTTATAAAGAGTTAGGCTAGCTTTTACAATCCCCCAAACTACAAGTTTTATATTTTAAGTTTTTCAACTAAATATATGTCACCTCATATCATATATACCATGAGAGGGTTGGGGCACTCCTGGCAAAGTTGTCGAGCCCCACCTAATCCGTCTTGCCATATCAAAATCAAACATAGCCCCGCCTTGTTGATTGGTTACTCCTTACCGAGAAGTTTTTGAACGTTGCCGAGGGGATGGCGACGGTGTTGTCGATCAGCAACCACACCCGAATGAAGCTACCCGAGGAGTGCCCCGTCTCCCCCTAAGTGGCAAAAACTAGTGCGATCGGTCGTGCAATGGATCAAAATGGATTCTTATCAATTTGGATTCAGTAAAACCAAATTCCTATTTTAAAATAACACATTAAAATGAGTTTATGTCAAAACATACAATACTGGGGTCACTACTTATTGAACCATTCTTATAATGTAACATACGTTTAGCAACATGTACTATTTTTCATGTTAAAACCAAGCTCCTTCACCATGTTAAAAATTTTTCACGCCACCTTCATTGTGTAAAATTTTTCACACCATAGACCAAAAACTGAAGATTCACGCCCCTGGGGCGGTATTTGGGCTTGAAAGGGACGTTTTCACGCCCAATTCACCTCCTACTACGGATAGTCTTAAAACAGATAAGTATATTGTTTAATGGTTGCTATTGAGCAAATAATATTTTAATTTAACAAATAAAATTCAAATTACATATATAAGTTATTATATTAAATAAAAATATTACTCGTATATTATATAAATAATAGGCTTGTTTAGAATCTCTAGCTTGGTCGGGCTTGGTAATATGAGGCATGGGTTTGGGTATGATTATTAAACGAACTTATATTTAGGCTTGAGTGTTAGACAAACTCGTTTAAGCTTGGCTTGATTCAAGGTTTTAGCAAGTCGATATTAAGTAGCACATGAGTAGCTCAACTTGTTTACTTCTCTCAACTGCTAATCGGGTTAAATCTTACATCCAATGTTGAAAAGATTTAAATGAAACACACAAGTCAGATTATTACGTAGAGAACTATGGAAAACATATGTGATTCATATAAAGGTATTGTAACCGCAGGGTCAAGTTATCCTACACAGTGTAAAAAATGAAAAGGATACAAAAAAACACAAAGGATCACGAAATATAATACAATGCTAAGGAAAAACGACACAATGAATCACAAAAACGACAGAATGGCGAAAATAAAGAAAAGACACAATCAAACATAAAAGACAAAATGATATAACAGAGTTTCTAAAAACTACAAGCTAAAAATCTAAAAAATCAAAAACCTAAAACTAAGATCGTAGGATTCGATGAAACGGTTTCAATGCTGCTTATATAGGTTCAATCAGACTCTGTTTGATACTCTTTCCTACGACTTTCTATTTTTCTCACTGTGTATTTTATCTAACAGTGTAATCGCATACCATGCCAATTTCCATCTATCAGCTAATCACTAACAAAGTGAAAGTTATAGTTACGTATGAGTTTGATATAAATAAAAAACATGTTATATTATAATTTTAGGACGGAAAATATTATTCTAAATGATGTCATGTCGATATACACATGACACTATTGGCACCACAAAGCCTATTTATAGGAGTTGCTCCCACAGAATCTTTCATTGCTTCTGTACACCATTACTAACTCTTTTCTTCTAAAGGTAACACCAACATCTCTCATTCTCTCTCTAAAACACCTCTGTCTCTCTCTCTCTACAATACTCCACTGTATGGTTTATGTTTTTTGAGGTTATGTTGCATGTGTTCTTAATGATATTTAATGATATGATATGATATAAGTTAGTTTATTACATCATCATGTCATTATTAGCTGATGTGAAATTATTCAAAATCCCATATATTATTTACCATTTTTTACTGCGTAGTGGTAAGCGCTTGAGTCCGTCTAGCAGTAGCTGTCACTAGTTTTTTATCTTTAACCCCGTTAAACGCAACATGACGTTTAACAAGGTACCATGAGTTTTTTCGGTAACGGGTTCTTACCTAAAGAAAAATAACTCATCTACATTAATGATTAAAAGTACTTCATATGCATAAACTCTAGCCAATAACGTCCATTTCAAGACTTTTATCATTTAGAATGTGACATCAACAAAAATATAAAAAGTATCTCTTTTGTTCTACTTATGGTACTTGTCTTATAATTGTCATGACAATATTATTTGCATAACTTTCAGCCAATTCATAGCATAATAATAATCAAGAAAATGGAACACAATTTTGATTCAGAAGCAGTTATTCAAGAATTTGAATGTTTAACCAAAGATGCAAAAAGGGTGCAACTTGAAACATTAAAGAAAATCTTGAAAGAAAATGGTGAAGCTGAATATTTAAAAAAATGGAATCTTGATGGTAGATATGATCCTCAAACATACAGTGCTTGTGTTCCTGTTGTTACCCATAAAGATCTTGAGCCTTATATTCAAAAGATTGCTGATGGTGCTTCCTATCCTGTGCTTACTGGAAAACCAATCACCACCATTACTTTAAGGTAGATAGATAACAAGAGATTGTATCCGGGATTCGGTTTTTTTTTTTTTTTGTGATTGATAGATTGTTTGTTGATGTTTGCAGCTCTGGAACTACTCAAGGGAAGCCAAAGTTTGTGCCGTTTAATGACGAATTGACTGAAACGACAATGCAGATTTACCGGACTTCTTTCGCTTTCAGGAACAGGTATTTTGACGGTTGTAATCAAGTTGTAAACGGGTTGGGAGTGGTAAAAAAAATATTAACTCTTGAGCAGACATAGGTATAGATTTGTTACATGAACTCAGCCTTGTAAAGGTTTTTTTTTTTTTTTTGCCAACTTTAAACGGTTTGGCAGGTTGTTATAATGGGTTAGGCGGGCCGTGATCAGATTGACGTGTTCACTTTTTAAAATAATTTTTTTGTTTTAATTTTAAATGGGTTGTGGGTCAACATGTTTAATCAAACAGGTTAAACATGTACACGATATGTTTAACTAAACGGGTTACACATGTCAATTCAAACAGGACATGTTTATTAAATGTGATACAAGTGACAATCCGAAATATGATTATTTATGTATCATGTGACGGGTCGCATCAGAAACTAATGATATGAACTTTGTATAAGTATAAACTGATTAAACTGATGACTATTAATTCTGTTAGGGAATTTCCAATTGGAAATGGAAAAGCTTTGAGTTTCATCTTTGGAAGCAAGCAGTTCACAACCAAGGGCGGTCTGCACGCTGGAACAGCGACGACAAATGTTTACAGAAGTGCACAGTTCAAGAAAACTATGCAGGCGATGCAGACCCCGTGTTGCAGCCCAGACGAAGTCATTTTCTCGCGCCTGATTTTCATCAATCTTTATACTGTCATCTCCTCTGTGGGCTCATTTTCGCGAAGAATCCAGGTCATATCGTCCACATTCGCCCATAGCATCATTCATTCGTTTAGGACCTTTGAGTTAGTCTGGTCAGAACTTTGTTCGGACATCAGAACCGGTACTTTGTCAGCCAAGATCACAGTTCCATCGATAAGAACCGCCATGGCCAAGGTTTTGACTCCAAACCCTGATCTTGCTGATGAAATTCAGAACAAGTGTTTGGGTTTATCCGACTGGAACGGGCTGATCCCGGAAATGTTTCCCAACTGTAAGTACATTTACGCGATCATGACCGGGTCAATGGAGCCATATTTGAAAAAGTTACGGTTTATGCTGGCGGAGTACGGTTGTTGAGTGCAGATTACGGGTCATCGGAAGGGTGGATCGGCGCAAATGTAGACCCGGATTTGCCACCGGAGAAGACGTCTTTCACCGTGCTTCCTAACATTGGGTATTTCGAATTCTTACCGTTGGGAGAGATCAATGAGGCGGGTTCAGTCGAGCCCGAGCTTATTGGCTTAACCGATGTCCAGCTCGGTGAAGAATACGAAGTTGTAGTGACAAATGTTGCGGGTTTGTATCGGTACCGGCTAGGAGATGTGGTGAAGGTTATCGGGTTCCATAACGCGACCCCGAAACTCCAGTTTGTTTGTAGAAGAAACTTAATGCTAAACATCAACATCGATAAAAACACCGAAAAAGATTTGCAGTTATCAGTCGAAAAAGCTGCAAAACTTTTAACCGGTGAAAAACTCGAAGTCGTTGACTTCACGAGCCATGTTGACCTGGCCAGCGATCCGGGACACTACGTGATCTTCTGGGAAATGAATGGAGAAGCAAGTGATGCAGTTTTGCAAGAAATGTTGCAACTGTTTGGACAAGTCATTTGTTGACGCAGGCTATGTGAGCTCAAGAAAAGTCAACGCAATCGGGCCATTAGAGCTCCGGGTTCTAAAGCGAGGGACCTTCCAGAAGATTTTGGATCATTATGTCGGGTTAGGGTCCGCGCTAAACCAATTCAAGACACCACGGTGTGTTGGCCCGAGCAATCGAAAAGTGCTGCAAATCCTTTGCAACAATGCTGTCAAGAGTTATGTTAGTAATGCTTTCGGTTAAGTTGGTCTGTCTTGTGTTCATGGTTTGGCTATGTTTGTTGTGGTTTGGTTTGATTTGTTTTTATTACCTATGGCTTGAAATAATAATAATGTATTTGAAGTGTGTGCGATCACGGTGTGTTTGTCTTTTTAACGCGTATATGATTACACTCGTGTTTTGTCTGCGTGTAGATGGTAACGGTCCCATATTTGTTACGCTTGCGAAATTCAGTTGTAGGCACTAGCAATTCGCGTACCTGTTTGCAATCTTATGTGATAAAAAAATTATCCGCAACGATTACTAGTACCCAAAACTAGATATTAAACTCACCCCAAAAACAGACTTAAAAGGGATAGCGGCGCAGTTTGTTGCTCGCTTAGCCATAATCCATATGTAACTTGGTTTTAAAAACAATTTTAAAAAAGACATTATACAATGACCATCTATTTATTTTGACCCGCATCTAAAAGTCGGAACAAGGGTTTGGTAACAACAGTCGAAACGAACCCTTGTTAGCAACAGTTCTCGAACCTGCAAAAGGGCATTTTGGTCAAGGTACCATAAAACATCAAACTTTAACGCTCAAAAGGGTATCTTGGTCAAATCGGCCATCTTTAAGTCCGTCTTTACAGCCAGGCCCGAAAGACTATCAATCATTGCAGGGATATCTTCTTGCAAGGCAGCAGCCAAAGCCTGTAAAGTTGAGGTAAATATGTATCATTAGCAAAAACAGTTGGTTAGTTACCTTGTTAAGGGAAACGGGAACTATGGTGTTGAATTACCGTTTTGCCCTCATCTTTTCGACCCTTTAGAACCTCCAAGGGCCACTCGCTAACCAGCTTCTCGAGTTCTGCCATTATATCTGGCCTTTTCACCTCTGGTAATGTCTGTTATCAAGTAAAAAGATTATATTGCACGCGACGAGTTCTAAGCGCATCACGCAAAGCGCAAAAAGCGTGGGATTTTTGTACCCGAAGCGCACACTATTTATAAAAAAAAATTATATATCCCGTATAATATTCCATGAGTTTTTTAGCTTCATTTACCCAAAATATAGCTAATAAAAGGCGCGCGCCTGAGGGAGAAAAGCGCCTGAAATTTGACAAAAATCCCCTGAGGCGTTCGCCTTTGGGAAAAGACTAGGAGCAAAGTTCTGAGGCGCCCCAGGCTGTGCCTTGATGCGCTCCGCGCTTAGGCGCACCTTAGACGCGCTTTTTAAAACCCAGGTTGAGATACACACTTTACCGAAACCTCTCACACATTATATTGAACCATTCGGCAAGGCAAACATTGTTAAAGATCATGAGTAGATTTCGTCTTATGACCGTTAACTCGTCATATATACTTATTTCCAGTAACGGGCATGACTCATCACACCATGCATTCATTTAATAAAATCATTTGACAAGTGAGCAAAACATTGTTCATGCAAGTACTTGATCAAAATGTCATCTAAAATCGCTTATTATTAGTAAGATTGATAACATATCGCGACGAGCATTCATATATTCAAGATTAACAAAGAAAATTAAAGTCCACCAACAAATGTAAACATGTAAGTGATCAAGAAAAAAAACATAAACTTATTAAACAATAAAATAAAATCGATACAGATTTGACGATTATAATCATGAAAAAGGTAGTTAACTAACCAACAATGGGATTTCACACGCAGCAAGAAGCTCTTAAGGTAAAAACTAAAAGATACAAATAAATGGAAACCCAAAGTTTAGAAAAACTGAGTTATGCAAATTGGTAAGTAGGGTCCACTAGTCCCATGCTATTTCCGTCATCGGTCAGGATATTGTCTGGGTCCTGTAACACGTTTGAAGTCATAGCCACAGGCCAAAGTTAGAACTTAGAAGCGAATCAAATATATGGTGCATACCTCTACTCCCCATTTAATGTAATCCGGGGACTCACACGCCTTGTATTCATCCACCAAGCTATCAAGCAAGTCCTTAGACTCGTCAAATTCTGAAAGATCATTATCCTGGAAACAGTTCAAAGAATTTCAGTTAATGAACAGGTTTAATATCATAAAAAACCAACATACCATTTCGTTTTTGAGTGAAAACATCTCACTCAACTCAGTTTTGATATGTTGAAGTCTTTGAGCTTGTTTAATAATGCATGTATTTGAGTTTAACGTAAAATTCGGCTACTAGCACACTCATTAAAAAGTGGAGGCTATGTAGATAGTTTTCTTTTTTTTTTTTACATAAATGTAACGCGTACTCTTTTGTTGATGTGGAACGCTACCTCATCAGTAATCGCTTTATATAAAATTTACACCATCTTATAAAAGAAAAGTACCAAAATCGTTTTTTGGACATTTCGAATGCGAGTTCATCAAATGTTGGCAAGTTTAGGTGGTAACAAGTCATTATTTTATTTATTTTGTTAAAAATTTCACAAAATACGTGTAGTTTTTACAAGTCGACTTTAACATACTAAATTGTGTTGAGAGACTTTGTGGCGCAAAGTGAGAAAGTATGTTGATGTCTTATGGTATTCAGCGGCGAATCCAGAGATGATTTCCAGGGGGTTCCTTTCAATACTGATTTTCACTCATTTTTTTCAATTTTTTCCACTAAAATTTTCATTTTTTTTCTAAACCCGAGGGGTTCCTGGAACCCAGGAACCTCCATGGATCCGCCACTGATGTATTAACCCTTAACGGATATATTTGACTCATGAAGAAATTAACCCGGTTGTTTAATATACAGTAGAAATTAGTAGGAACAACTTACCGCAAACATGGGGAAACTCTTGTATCTGTCAAGAAAGGCTTGCCTTTTTCTCAAGAGATTATATTGGCTCAAACATTTAGAGAATAGATGTCGGATTCCAGTGTAACTTGCTAGCATAAGACCACTCACCTAAATGTTACAAAAAAGTATATATGAACGATAAAACATCCTGATTACCGACTACATATTTTGATAAACCACAGAGTTTTGTTAAGTCTCACCCTGTGGGCGGTTTTAACATATGGAGACTTCCTTGAGAGAGCGACTTGAATGCTAGCAGGACCCATTCTATGAAGTTCACGAGTTTTCTTTCGCGTATTCTTTGTAAACTTTCATGAACCTAAACAAACAACCAAAACCGTATTCAAAAAACTCTCACTAACCAAAGGGACTTCAACACAGTGCGGTGGCCTTTAAGGGGTTAAAGGAAAAAGTCAGTTATTTGTACTCACCTTAGTAGGATCAACTTCTCCTTGAATGATGTTTAATATGGATATGTATTTCGCTAAACTAGCTTGTTTTGATCTAGCATTACATGACACCATCATATTTTTTGTCTGCAAAACATGCCATTTTTAGGACATCTGAATCGGTTTTCTAACTGTTGCAATGCTAAAAGACTAAAGAAACACTAAAGTATGTATGAGAGAACAAAAGAAGATAACCATGGCTATAATCATGTATTCGGGCATACGTTATGTTACTTTTGACATACTTCTGTGTTATACTGATGTTTGAACATACTTTAGTTGTCAATGAAACTAAGGCATGTTGCATAAAAAGGTCAACTTTGGTCAAACTTATGTTTCTTGTTACTAACTTTATACTTGATAAAAGAATAAGTTTCAAAATATTCAATCTGATGTAATCTTCTAAGTTAACAAGTTTCCAGTTTCGAGGTGCAAAATCGACGACATCATTATTTTAACCAAAATTCTGAAAGTTGGTTACCATTTTATGCAACCGGCCAACGAAACTACAAGTAATATATGATGGTTAGAAAACTTATGACAATTTTATCAAAATGCATTGCCTGAAGAAGTCTTCTCATCACATCCAGCACTGTCGTTTTGCGAATCATATTAGCCTGCAAGACCAGTAGAATAAAGGAATACATTTTTAATAATCTGTAACATTTTATAACATTATATGCACTAAAACAAAAGGCGCAAACATTTAGATCCTTACCTGCCGATCCACAGTTAATGGTGTATATCCAGCCATAAGAAAATGGCATCTCGGTGTGGGGATTAGCGAAGCAAGAAGGCCACTAAGTCATTATTCATGTAACCAGGGTACCGAAGAGTGGTTGTACTAGCTGCCATAACAGTTGACACTAAAGAATTTGTTTCAGAAACAGTTGGATTCTGTATATGCAGGCGTCGACTGCAATTCTGTTGAGTGCAGTGTTATCAAGACAACTACACAGTCAGCGTTTAAGGTTAAACGTTTGAGAGTCAAAAGGGAATTGTAAGGCTGAACCACGACATCACTTGTTTCATTCTGGTTTGGGGAAAACACTATATGTTTGAATCAGTTTTTTGCTGTAGTGATCGTTTAGAGTCTCGAGAAGATATGAACCCATGCCTCGTAAAAACAAGAACAACATAAGTATTAACCACATAGAATCATAAACTATCAACAAAGATACAAGATGTGTAATTGTTAAAACCTGAGCCTGTTCCGCCTGCAATTGAATGACATAAAACAAACCCCTCAAGACTATCACTTCCATCTGCTTCTCGATCGATCATGTCCATTAGATCCTCCACAAAATGCTTACCCTGCAGAAAAGCTAATGATAATGTTACATTTTTTGTAAGACTTTGACAACTGTAAAATAAAAACAAATCCGTAAACAATACTTAAACTACCTGATCATATCCACTGGCCCAATTGTTTTCCTGCACCCCCTCCATCAGAAGAAATAAATATGTTCTCTTGATTGTAAAGATCCCTATATTCACTGTTTGTATTCCATTAATCACTCTGGGCTCCAAATCCATCAGCAACGCACGCGGTATGTAGTGTTGATCATCAGCTTGATAGAAAAATACATCTTTTCTATCGCCTGCGCCTCCCTGCAGCATAACAAATGCTCAAAATTCAAATGAAAGTACGCCCATTATTGCTGGTTGTAAGGAATATGATCATCTTGTTCCGAAAATAATGTTTCTCATCCAACAACAAAGGTTAGATAAACAGCATTTGTAGCTTAAATTTCGACGAAAACCAACCAAACGTGTAAACCACGTTTGTGACGCGGATAAGTGTATGGGGCTACAATCCATGACACAATAAGTAACCCGGATTTGAACATGACATATATTATGATATAGTTGTATGTTGATGTAAGTGTTTATGTAACACCTTAGACAAACCTCACGTCGTTACATTTAAATCAAGGCCGGCCATGGGGAGAGGCATAGTGGGCAGCTGCCCATGGCCCAGTTTTCCGTGCGCCCAAAATTTTTTATTCTTTATAGATTTTATATATAAGTTTATAAAAAGAAAAATACAAATAGCCTACAATAAATTACTTTACGGCCAAATTTGTGGTAAGTCAAATTGAGATCACAACTATCGTCGTATTATTGAATTTTTTATACATATAAATACCTTAGACAAATCTCACACGTCGTCCAGAAAGGGGTGGCGGCGCAACTTGTTGCCCGTCTACCCGCTATCTTGATGTAATTCTTCACGTATTTTAAAAGAAAAACACTTCAATTTCAAATATATATATATATATATATATATATATATAAATACATATTTTAGGGGCTCATTTTTTCTAGTCGCATAGGGCCCAAATTCCCAGGCACAACTCTGGAGGAATGATCATGCATCATAAGGATGTCCAACCTCGACGCGTTTGTGCGTACTCAACAATTAAGTAATTAAGTATGTTTGGGTGCAGGCGCTGAGATTAATGCCCCCCCCCCCCCCCCCCCTTATTTGCTTGGTAATGTAAATTTACACATTTTCATCTGAAAAATTTATACGTATTCACTTTCTCCCTTTAGAAAAAAATTCAAGCTCCGGCACTGTTTGGGGGAAAGTAACATCAAGAAGGGTGACTTCGCGCGCAACAAAAAAAATAAAATAAAAACATAAATAAATAAACTAAACAAAACAGAGAAACACCTTGTGGGCAAAATGAGGAGCCATACGTTATAGTTTATGTGTGCATGCATACAAATCCAAAACCAAACCAATATATGATCACAAGAACAAAGAATGCAAAACTAAACATATATATATAACAAAAAAACATGTAAAACGTAAAAAAATAATAATAATAAAAATAATAATAATAATAATAATAATAATAATAATAATAATAATAATAACGTACCTGGGTACGTAATCTTCGAGTATACCATCTTTAGAGATACCATGTTCAAGACATAGTTGTTTCCAGAACTCCATACCGATCTGGTTACCACATTGCCCTACTTGCAATGTTATTATTTCACGAGGCATCTCTCTTCTCTTCTCTTCTTTTTTCTTGACGGCTGGCTGGACTGATCGAGTGATCAGACCTTTTCAATATGGGAAGGACGAAGATGATGAATATTACTATTTTACCCTAACTGCGTCGTTTTGCTCATTTGAAGTTTTTAAAACTTCCCTAGATGGATTTTAATGATATGGGCTAATACTAATAGCCTAATAATTTGTAGTTCACTAGTTTGTAGGGATTGATGTATGTGAACACTTTGTGAAATGTTGGACATGAAAAGTTTTTTGTGTTCGTTCGTTTAATTAAATAGACGAACATGAATAGAGTCATGTTCATTCATTATGTTGTGAACGTTTAATTAACGTGTTTGTTTGTATTTGATAATTGATATGGTTTTAAATTTTTTCATTTGGTATAAATTCTTCATAATTCCCACTAATAATATGTTTATATAAATATTAGTGTACAATATGTGTAACAACAAACTATATAATATATGTTCGTTTATGTTTATGAATTTCTGTTTGTGTTTGTTTTCTATTCATGAATTGTGTTCGTTTGTGTTTTTGAATATTCATTTCTATTGGTTTGTGCTCATGGACGTTGGTTTGTGTTCATGAACGTTGGTTTGTGTTCGTTTGTTGTCATGAATATTTGTTTGTGTTCATCTGTGTTCATGAATGTTTGTTTGTGTTCATCTGTGTTCATAAACGTTTGCTTTGTGTTCGTTACCTAAAATTAACCAATGAACACAAACACATTCATTTCCTTAATAAATGTACACGAATACAAAATCTCGTTCGAAAATGTTCACGAAAATTTCATGAACACATTTATTTCCTTAACGAACAGTTCGTTTTCAATCCTAGTAGCCTGATCCATGACACTTGTACAGTTACTTTCATTGTTAAGGGCAAGTTCACACTCTAGAAAAAAGGAAGTTTGATTGGGATAAAAATCAAGAAACTGTTCATTAGGGATAATAGAAACTATTTTCATGTTAGAGTGACATTGTGTTAATAATTTTATTGATGTCGTTTGCTCGATCAAATATGTAGATCTAAGTAGTAAGTGGAAAGTCTAGTTGTCTCCATGAGGAGTTTGTGGAAAGTGGTAATAGCAATATATCAATTAAACTAATTAATTAAATTATGAAAAAAAAATGCTAATGTGCTTGCAAAAGTTGGATTAGCTTATTCGAAAAACAATTACAATAACGAACAATCCTCTCCAAGTTTCAGATTTGACAAAACACATTATGTAAAAACTAGTGGGAAGTCACTAAAGGTATGATTAAGCTAGTGATGAATATGGATTCGAACTTAAATGGATCTAATCACATAACATCGACTTAATAATACAGACACAAACAAACCATTCATTGACAAAAGGCTTATTAAATTCGTGTTCAACAAAACTTATTCTTTTAACCAAAAAATCATAATTGAATCCAATTTAATTAAAGGGTTATAGATTCAATCCATAAACCTAGTCTATAACAGAAAACAAGAGTGCATATAACCAAACCTTACACCTTGAGAGAATTGCGAGAAGATTAGCCGCTCATGGTGGTCATTAGAACTTCATTCTTGATTCGGGTTTCAACTTCTTCAACTGGAGGATTTGGATCCGTGAAAATCTCCCAAAATCGCCCCAAAACAGTTCCCAAACTCAAAGCATATGAAAAACCACGTATGAATTAGTGTTTTGTTATGAAAAGTGGCTTTTGTGGGGTTTTAAGATTTTCGCGATACGCAAACCATTCAGCTTCGCTTCTTCGCATATCACGACTGACAAAACAATCAGGTGGCACAAATCCCTAATTATCAAAGTCCGTTTAGGGTACAATTGTAAATTTCAATTCTTCGCATATCGCAAAGTCTGCCTCTTTAATCTTCGTGTACCGCGAAGAGACTTAGTATCAAGTTCTTTTTTTCTTTTGATCATTTACTCGTGTGCTCGTTCTTCTCCATTAAAGCTCGTTTTTTTCTTCATTTAGCACATAAGCACCTTCCAAATTTTAAGTTGTATGGGTTCGTAATATCAAATCGACTTTCGCTAGAAACACTCGCAACTCTGCTCCCAACCTGATTATTGAAAAGATAAGTTAGCTAAAACCCTACTAACTACGTGGTCGTGACGTGAGCCACGTGGCTATTTGTATGTGCAAACTACACAAAAAATAGGATCTTTTAGTAATTTTAATTTATCGCTTTCTTTCTTTAAAAAAAGATTTTTATATGTGACTATGTTATACATATATAAGATATATGTAGTGATCTTGTTAAGAAAACCGAAATTTAAACCGAGCCGAATTTGAATTCCTTTTGATTTTTTGGAATTGGGTTCTCATCTAAACTCTAAAAGATTAGGTATCGAAGAAATTTACTCATACTTGATTAAGGGTTTTCATTCATACATTTTGAACAAGATACAATGGAAATAAATAATACTGGCTGGCTACAGAGAATAAAACATAATTAAGGCTAATAAAGGGCTAGCTAATCGGGGAAGGAATAAAAAATTCCAATATTCCCTTCAAGTTGGAGCGTGTAGGTCACAAACGCCCAATTTGTTGAATAACTGACGCAACTGTTTTGACCCTAAAGCCTTGGTGAACAGAGCTGCAATTTGATGTTCCGGAGCTAACATGAACAGGCTCTATTTCCTTTGTCTTGACACGTTCTCGAACAAAATGACAATCCACCTCTAAGTGTTTTGTTCGTCTCATGAAAAACGGGATTATTTGCAATGTGCTTGACGTCTAAGTTGTCACATAATAGTTGCATAGGATCTTCTTGCTCGCACCCTGATTCTTTTAGTAACCATCGAACCCACAAGACTTCATTCACCATTGTGGGCTTGTGGCCATTGCCCGATACTCTGCTTTTGCTGAGGAGCGAGACATGACAGGCTATTTACTTGATTTCCAAGATATTGGAGCCACTCCCAAGAGCAACAAATACCCACTTCTTGACTGCCATGTTGTAACGCCCCAAAACCCGAACTTTAATTTAGTAGCATGGTTTAATGTGTTATGGCATGGGGTGAAATAACTAAGTACCCTATCCTAGATAAATACACAAGTTATATGGAATTTCAATAAGGTTGGAGTCAAGGTTGGAAGGGTATCAAACTAGAGGGACTAGATGGACAAGTAGCAAAGTAATGGGTTATAGATAGGGGAAGTAAGATGTCAACATACACATTCATGTGTATGTTGATCATCAAGAACAACCCAAGACCAAACCCTTGCTTCTTCATCTCTAGCTCCAAATCAAGAGAAAGTAGAAGCCAAAGATGGTGCATGAAGCCAATTATGGGTCATCTAAGGTTTTATACACACAAGGTACCTTTAATTTGGCAAATTGTGATGTTATGTTTGTTTTTGAATGTGATGAAAATCTAGGGTTTATGTGAAAACGTGAATCAAGGATGAATGGAGGTGTCTAGATGTTGATAGACACTAAAGGAACCATAATTCATGAAACTACATAAGGCTATGCTTGGTTCATGTGCTAATTAGATTTTTTTACACTTATGATGAAAGTGGATATTGATCTTGGTGTAATCCAAGACCATTCTTAGTTAATTGTTGGGTGCATTGAAAAGAAAGTGATGATTTGCTATGTTAATAACTATTGAATGAATGGTATGTAATGTAGGGAAGAAATATGATGATTTATTTTATGAGCTATGAAAGTATGCATGAAATGCTTGTACATTGTGTTTTTAAATGTTGTATGCACACCAAGTGTTTGATGAAATGCCTAGATTAGTCTAACTTGTGAAATTGTAGGCAAGATTGGACAAGTAATGAAAGTAGTATGATAATAAATATAAATGAAAGTGGATTAGCATGAGACTTGTGTTCTAGAGAGTATTCATGTAGGGATTTAGTGTTATGAGGCATTCTTGGGCTATGTTGCTAATTGGAGATTATGAAGGCCCAGTATGTATGTGAGGAAATGTATGAACGTATATGACAATCATTGTGATTAAATAGTTGTATGTGTTCCGAATATATGAGAATATTGTTATGGTGAAGTTCATATGGTCTAGTACACTAATATGGATATATTTTTCTAACTAGAAAGTTTGAATGGTTGAAATAGTTGACTTTCCGCCAAGTCAATAGTGAAAATAACATGGTTAGGCTCCCAAACTTGATTGTGTGATTAGACACACTATGTGACGCCTAACATGTTACAACTATGAGACATATATGATAATAAGTGGTATTACATGATGTGAAATAAATGTGGTTGTGTATGTATGTTTTAGATATGATAGAAGTTACTAAAGAAAGTCAATGTGATATTGGTTGAGAATGGTTGTTTTAGTGTGATATGATCATGTATGCTAACAATGATGTGAATATGATGATCTGAAAGGATAGAATGAATGGACTCAACCATGGGAAGCTAATGGGTCAAGAGGAGGCAAATAAACAAGCATGAACTTGGAGGACTTGAGGTAAGTGATCCTTACTCCATTTAGGATAATGAATGTTTTATGTACATGTGTGTGTAAGTAGGGTGAGAATCATGGAATGATGGAATGTTAATAATGATGCCAAGGTAAGGAAGGTAGCAATGGATAAAATGTAGTCTATTTACTTGAGAACAAATGAGTTATTGGTAGGTACATAACTTAGCAAAATGATTTGTATGAATGTTACAAACCGAATGGGAATGATAAAAATATGTCTTTTGAGGCTTCAAAATGGCTAAGGTTAAGTGAATATAGCTTTGGGGTATCAAAATCTTTGATTTTGTGCGAAAATCCCAAAGTTAGTAGCAAAACCGACCAGGGCGCAAGGTCAGAGCAAGTCAGAGCACCTTGCGCTGGTGTCTTGTCAGCTTGCGCTGACCTTCTGATGTGGTTAAACAGGGAGCGCAAGGTGGCCAGCGCACCTTGCGCTGGTGTGCACCAGCAGGCGCTCCCCACTGGGTTTTTGTCCGTTTTTTGTGCATATTTAGATGTTTTGCTTATATGCGCAATCCGTATTCGCGTCTAACGCATCGAATAACATCGTTGGACTTCGTTAATTCTAGTTATGGGTGTATCAAGTAAAAGAATGTCGGATTTGCAAATATAACTCAATTATGGAATGATGCGTGTGTATGTAATTAAATTGATATGTGTGTATACATAGTAACAAATACGGTAAGTAGATTTGTTATGCTTTTATAGATTGAGAATGTGATGTATGTATGGGTACTTACACCCGGTTTGTGTGAGAGTTTTATGTATGTAAAGGCTCGTCATTATGTGTAGATTGAGTATAGGATTGGAAACGTCATGTTTGTCGTAGAGAATACATGAAGGAAGAATAGTATGATCGGTCAAGATAAGTTGTGTATGGGAAATTGTACGCAAGTAAGTATAGTAGGGTTATTAACCTTTTGTTATGAGAATGGAAATGAAGATACAGGTATATGTAAGTATGAATGCGTGGGATTTGGAGGTTCGGATTCGGGTATTCACACCCGAACTGCAAGAAGGCGTTTGAACAGGATCACGGAGTATTGTTGGATGTTATTTTCCTCCGCATCGTGATTAATTTTACATGAAGTCACCTATTAAACAAACGAAACGGTTATGTGTGTGATTGCAGGTTGACTTGTCTACCTAATGAAGAAAGGAAGGGATGGAGATCGAGTGAAGGAGCGGATTGTACGTGGTCACGATCACATAACAAAAGGAAGATGAGTTTTGTCGAACGAAATAGGAAACAATATTGGACGTAATACCTAAAATACTTAGTAGATTTGGGTTCTAAACATTCATGGTTGTTTTTAAAGAAATGATTTTTTTTACGGTTGGCTTTTCCGCTGCGAATTTTCTATATTACAGATTTAGGGTGTTACACATGTGTCCAGACATCACCGAATCGGTGTAAGCTATTAGGTTAAGGCCACCTTCATTTGGAAGAAGAATCCCTTGACTTGCTGTAGCTTTTAGATATCGGAATATTATTGTGGCAACATCCATATGATTTGACGGGGTTCGGAAACAAATTGACCGAATAAGTAACATCCGCTCTCTTGTAGATATAGGACTCTCCCAACAAGTCTTTGGTAGGTATTGGCATCTACCTTCGCTTCCTCATCCCTCTTTCGCAATTTAATGACTTGCTCCATGGAAAAAGCACTCGGATGACAACCCATCATCCCATAATCTTCAAATTACTTAATATTGTAAATTCGTATTTTAACCTTAGTTAAATATATTCTTCTTAATTTATAATTATCCATTACGTAACTGGTTTTTAAGAGGTTGGCTAAACATACAGGTGCACATCCCTAAATGTTTCATCGTATTCCTTTTGAAAACGTTAAACCAATTGGTTCTTTTTTATCATTTTAGCATGCAAGTGTGAATATTATTGATTTAACAACTTGAAGGTACGACAAGTAAACTGAAAGGAGGGGTTTTCGTTTAGCACAACTTGTTTTTACGCTCATGTAGCAAATGAAGCAAAAAATTAGCAGACAATATTTTTTTGTATGAAAAAAGGGCTTATATATGAAAGTAAAAAATGCGATAAATTTTGACAGCAAAAGTCCAATATGTTTTTTTAGAGATGATGATAATATATTTATTTCATCAATCATCATATGCTTATTTAGCAGCTTAAACACGTTATATATAAAAATAAATAATAAACTTATCTCAGTAATGTTAATGATGCATAAGTCATAACAAAAACATGATTGTTTTCCCACAAATTATTGACGAAAAAAAAAAAAATCATGAATACGATACATCTATTATTCTATTTGCAATAACTAACATAAAACTAAATAATCAAGTGTGTTTAGTTGTATCTCCATTTTCTATTTTATGATAAAATAATTCATCACGAGATAACGAAATTATTACAGAAAGAAAATATGACTACCATTTATAATTAGGTCATGATTTTATAATATTTAAAGTATGATTAACAAAGAATATTTCATAACATTTTAGGAAAATAACAATTTTACTATGTTATTGGATGTGTTGGTGTTAAGAATGCTAAGGATGGTCACAAGAAGGATGACGATGGTGTTCGTATGAAGCGAGGGAGTTAAGGATGTTTCGAGTAAAATTTTTTAAGAATATGAATGTTATATATGTTTTTCAAGTGGTTTTTCAAAAAAGTATGGGAGCATGTTGAGCATGATTGGAATTTTGTTGGCATCCAACAAAGCAAGAATTAGTGTATATTTGTGGCCTCTAGATGAATCGAGACATCGAGTAATAAAAAAATTGGATATTGTTAATTGTGGACTATTACGCACGAATAGGCTAGTGTATCTAATCATGTTTCAATGTAGCATTAGTAAGAAAGAAATATTGAATTATAAAGAAAATAGTAATCAATTGTCGAGCAAATAAAGTAACCAAAGAGTGTAACAACTAACAAGAGAGAATGCATTCATTCAAACTATTTTTACCCTAGGATTTGGAATGACATTGGTTTAAGCACAAGGTTACTAGTTCATATTCAAACCAAATAGCTCTTACCCCAAACAATCTGTAAGACTACGGCTGACAATTTAGACATGGACACGATAACACGACATAAACCTTTGGGATCTTAACAGATTTCGTGTCTAAAACAATTTGACATGTTCAGACTTGTTTATCTTTGTGTCTAAGTAGGTTAAACACGTATTAACTTGTTATGACCCGATAATGGCATGTTTATCTTTTAATTAAAAAAAATATAGGGTGGGTATACGTACATACATGCAGCAGCAATGGCACAAATTGCTCTTAACCCTAATCTTAAACACATCCCGCCTCTCAAAGTCATAGTCTCTTAGTCTCCATGTCTCTCTCACGAATCACGATCTCTCAGCCTCTTCAATCTTTGCCTTTCAACGACTCACCTCCAGTCGTCACTCTTCAGCGGTTCAGCCTCCTCACCCTCTCAATCTTCTGCACCCCTTAACCCCCATAACTTCATCACTCCCTTAGTGGCTCAGCCTCCCCCACCCTTTTGGATCTCTCCCTTTCAACAACTCTGTAGGGTTATGAAAGAACTGCTAATGGTGAAGGTCAAAATCATATGGACACTATATTCCCAAATACTTAAAGAATAAAAGGTTTTAAGTACAAGGCTAATTTCCTCCTTAAATGTTTCATCAACAACAACCTGTAAACTGCTGGACTGCACAACTGCTGGCTACAAGACTGAACATTTGGAAGACTGAAAAGCTTGACTAGTCAACAGCTAAATCACGAAGACCACAAATTGATGGAAACATCATATACTGGTCAACAATAGTCAACCGTCGTGTCTCATAAAGCTGTATGACAAACTGTTGGTTTACACCAGCTGTTCTTAACATCATAACCTAGTCCAGTCGTTTGTAAAAACCTATGCTGTTATGATTTATAAACAGCCGGTGGTTACACCCAACTCGTTGTTAGATGTCACTTTCATGGTGACGTCATAAGTTGTTCTTAAACACTCTCTATAAGTAGAACAATACCTTTAGTGCTTGTTGACCATCTTTACACATAGAATGAAATCACCTAATTGAGATCATTTTATCCAACACGAATTAAACCTGATCAGTGTAAGAGGGGAGAGAGATAGATAGAGAGAGAGAGAGAGAGCAATTGGTGAGGGGAGTGAAAACATATATACTTTGATATCTATATGAAAATATCTGTGTTGACATTACCTATCTTATCCAACTCTAAATATTATAACTGATTGTGTTGATGAATATTGATGATATCATGACTTATTATATTAAGTGCTTAAAACCGTAATCAATTTTAATCACAATAACATACACAATTCACTCCCAGGATCCAATGAACTCACCTCCAGTCGTACACTCTCCACCTTCACTATCCAAGCGTCCACCATCTACCCTCCCTCCTATCGTCCCTCCCTTAACCATCCTCGTCTACCCTCACCATCCCGTGGTCGTCACGTCACCCTCCCTCAGGCTAGAAAGTGTTGATTTACTTGTTTATTTTCTGAATTTAGATATTCTTTAGTAATGAATGATGATTTGTATCATTTTGTGATTTTTTTTAGTATTAATAAATATTTGATGCTTGAACTAATTGATTATTTTGAGTGATCATCATTCAACATGTGTATTAGTGTATAATATCTTGTGTGATTGATTGGGTGATTATCAATCAAGTAAGTATAGTATCAAGTTTAGTAAACAACTAGAATGTAATTATTTTCCATGAAGATAAATGATAATTGAGGTTAATTTGTGAGTGTTATTATTGTACTATTGTTTTTTATAAGGTGTTTAAGAAACCTAATATTGATTATTAAAGTTGTTCAGTGATTTACTGATTTATAAAATAAGGTGGTGAAGAAGGACAAAAATGTTAAAACAATGGTATGTATCATGTATGTTGTTGATTCAACCTTTATGGCTTTCGGGTTTAATTTTTGTATTAGTTATTTTGTGTAATTTATTTATTTGTTCTTTATTGTAGATGGATTTTGATTCTATTAAAGTTGACCAAGAAAAGGGTAGCTCCATGAATTTGAACATGTAAGATGACAAAGTTCACTTTGTGGCATGGTTTTGAAAACCGGACCGGCCAGTCCTGGTCAGACCAGGAAACGGACCTCCGGCCGGTCCGGTTCGCTATGTTGGACCACTTGTGTAGTGACCCAGAGTTGACCCGGCAACGTGGCCGGTCGGACCGGGATTTGAGAAGTCGGACCAGTTTTTTTGTTTTATTTTTTTATTTTTTTGGGTTTTAGTTTGTTTTTTTGGGCCGGTTTCATTGGACCGATCGAAACAGTCGGACCGACGGACAGGTGGGGGCTCCGTTTCGACGTCTAGTCCGATTCTGAAAACATTGCTCTGTGGAGGTAAAATATTATTGGATGGTGGTGAATTAAAAACCAGGGGCAAAGAGAAAACAAAAGGAAAGATCTTTTGTGTGACAATACTTTACCAAACTCTAGAAGAAAGGAGTAGGTGGAAAGACTCCATGTCAATGTAACAAATGTAAGCATGTTATGATATATGATAGTAAGCAAGGTATGGGGAACATTTCACAACTAACAACCTGCTTTTTTTTTTGTAAATTTACAAAAAAAAACTAGCAACCTGCTTTGGTAGTTCTTTTAAAGATGTTGGTTAAAGGCTTTTAAATAGTGACATGAAGTTAAGGTCATCTACATTTAATCAACATACGTTTCTCGTGAAATGCTTGTTGCTACTATGGTGATGCATGAAATGCCTTTGTCTTATGTAGACTATAAGGGGTTTAGAGATTTGTTAAGTGTTAACAACCCGCTCTGAGTATTATCTATAGAAATATCATAAAATTTGATTTTCTGAAAATATATAAGAGAGAAAAGGAAAAAGGTAAAAAACATGCTTATGTAATCGTTATGTATTAACACGCCCAGGCATCATGGTCTTAACTTTTTTACGTCTATTTTTTGTTCGATTTTATTTATTTTTTGGTTTTTTTTGTCTTAGGAGTTTTTCTAGTGTTGGTGGTCGCTAATGATGGTGATTGCGTTGCATTGGTAGTACTTGACACGGTTTTATACCCCTGCAGCAACACGTGGTGTATGCTATTTAATTATAAAGTTATTAGGTGCTTTTAGTAACTTTTTTTAGTTTAATTTTTAAGAGTGAAAAGCCAATGAACTTGATACATTGGCAGCTTGCGAGGGGTTTTAACAATGGAAGAATGAAACAAACTCAAACAATTTTAAATGTGTCATTTAAAAACAACTAATACTAAACCCCTTGCGCTGCAGGAGGAGGGGGGTTAATAACGTGTAAAGTATATTTAAATCTGAAGTACGTACATGGAATCAAAAGCGCTTACATAAATCGTCAAAAGTCGATTATGCAATAAGTACAAAAGTAACTATTAACATAATACAAATTCCATACAATGTGACCTAGAAAAACCTATAAACTATCGTAGATAGTGCTACTGCAAACTCTTACAGACTGCAACGGTAGCATGGGTGAACTCGATCACATGATTCGCATTAAATATCATCTTCCTTAAGTATAGATATTTTGTCTTCAGAGTATTGATATAGCGAGCTCTTCACGTATGCTCCACCCGAATTATCACCCTTTAAGCGTGGATGTCACATATGCTCCATTCGGATTAATATTATTGCAAAATATGAGTTATTTGACTATTAATGCTTGATCAAACAACAAAAGTTAAAAAACGCAACCATCACATATGCTCCACTTGGATTGTAGTTATTTATCTGTAGACATGCAAAACAAATGAACACATAAAGAAGTTAGATTAAGATACATAATAGCAAACAAATAATGCCTTACGAAGCTCCTGCAACTCATCATTGTTTTTGCGTTCCTGAACAACGACAACCTGATTTATTGTCATTGCAATATCTGAAGCTCATAGTTGTTTGTCCATTCTTGAACAACCACAACCTGTGTTATTGCCGCTGCAACATCATTTTTTCTTTGATGTCCCCCAAAAGGCTTAGATAAACATTATCATCGCCAAAAAAAAAAACTAGGCTCATTACTATGGTTGCCATTGGAATGTAATTTTCTTCCGAAAACATAACATCAACTAACTTTTTTGGATTGTCTATGGACTATTGAAAACAACATTGATCATTTGTAAACCCAAAAAAGCGCAGCCAAAACCATTCATCATTGCCAGGCAAGCATCCAAAATCAAGTAAACTAACTCATGGGTGACCACATATCAATCCAAGATATAAAAAAAAAATTAATGTTCGTATAAAACACAACTTCCACACAAAACGAAAGCAAAAACCACACGTAAAAGGCTCAGAGTCTTAAAAGAATGACACCACCAGGGCTGCAAAAAACACGCGTAAAAGGCTCAGAGTCTTAAAAATTAACATACATTTACATTTGGTTTGTTATGTCGGTAGCAGGGTCCAAAAACCCCCCAAAACACAAAACATCTAAAAACCCACTCTCTCTGTTACCGTCACCAGCCGCTATAGAGGACCGGAAGACAACCACCGATGTTGCCTCTGAGAGAGAGAAAGAAGGCGGTGTGTTATTTTAAAGAGAGAAACAAAAGAAAATGGTGGGCAGGAGATGATAGGAGAGAGAAACGGGGAGGCTCAAATACCCACCAATCGTACAACCAACAATACACATCGTACAAGCAATCAATGCACACAACACCTTTAAAGCACCAAGTACAACAAAGCGTTACATATAAGCTTTGCTAATTAGTATATTTAAAAGGAAATTGGATTTATATACTCCAAACTATTGCTCGTTAGCCGATATCACTCTTAAATATCACTTTGACTACCAATACTCCAAACTTTACACTTTGTTTGTTACGTCACCCCCAAACTAAGACGAAAATACCTCCTCATCATCAGAACATGCCCCTGATTCTAGAAAGGAGGTGACATAACAAACAAAGTGTAAAGTTGAGAGTATTGATAGTTAAAGTAATAGTTGGGAGTCATATCGGCCAACGAACAATAGTTTGAAGTATTTAAATCCAATTTCCCTATTTCATATTGTCTGTATCATTATTTTATAACTTCTGTTTAGGGGTGTGTAATACGACATGACACGAAATCTGACACAAACCTAACACAAAATTTACGGGTTTGTGTTAGTCTTAACATGTTCATGTCAGTTTCCTGTTGAACCTATGAAGTAGTTTAGCTAAACGGGTCGGGTTTACGTCCAAACCCATCAAGTTGACCCCATTTACATTATATTTTAATTTTAATTTTTTAACAGGTTGTGTTTTTATGCCATAAGGTAAAATGATTGGGATTTTATGTCATGATTATAACTTAAAAACAAAAATCGTCATAATATTTTATGATTAAAAATGTAATTGTTAATATACACTTCTATTTTTTGTTATAAAATTTAAAATATTAATATGCGAAAAAATCGAGTTAAACGGGCTGTTTTTGGGTCAACTCATAACTATTTATGTCGTGTTCTGGTTCATGTGTCAGATAAGATTTTAGAACGCGGGTCGGGTTACACGTCAATCCATAAACACAACCCGTTTAACACCCTAGTTTTGTTATTTGACATGTATGTCAGAAAGATACATTATTATATAAACTATTAAGGGAAATTCGATTTAAATAATCTAAACTATTGCTTGTTGGCCGATATCACTCCCAGTTATCACTGTGACTAACAATACTCCTAACTTTACACTTTTTTTGTTATGTTACCCCCAAACTAAGAAGCAAACACCTACCCATCATAAGAACTTGCCCCTGATTCCAAAATGGGGTGACATAACAAAGAAAGCGTAAAGTTGAGAGTATTGGTAGTCAAAGTGATAGTTGGGGGTGATATCGGCCAACGAGCAATAGTTTGAAGTATTTAAATCCAATTTTCCTATTATTAATTGTACGGCAAATAACGGTAACTTAATATTATATTTTTTATTGTTATATTATATAATATATAATAATATTAAAAAAGACACTTTAATATCTTTATTTTGCTAACATGTACTTGCCCTATTATGACAATTCTACAGTAACGTAACTTGCACCGCCTCTATTTCGCTAACGTGCACCGCCTCTATTTTGTTAATGTGCATCGCCCCTAATTTGCTAACATGTATTGTTATTTTTTACTTTTTTTGTAAAGGTCCTTTTTATATGGTATCGAGACTATTTTATTTATTTTTTTTCCTTTTTAGGTATCAGTATTTGGTATTCGTACTCAAACAGTACTTCCACCATCTATAGTGATATTTTTCTTTATCGTGGAGAACTAAGCTAGTATTCTTTTAATATCGGTACCGATTCTGTATTCATTTTTATAGTTTTCTCAATGTGACAATATAATTCCATTGAAAAATAGAATTATATTAGCAACTACCGGTTCGGTACAGTATGATGATATTTTACTTTATCGTGAAGAAATGAACCAGTACAGTTTTAATATTGGTACCGATACCATATTCTTTTTATTTTAGTTTTCTGCTTCGAAACGTACGAAGTTCAAACAACGTCTCGCGGGAATGCAAAGGTGTAACCATGTCCCGCGGCAATGCGCGGGTAACTACGACCTTAAAGTGGTTTTTTAGATTAGTTTATATAAACAATAGTTACCTAATGTTATTTCTACTGTTCACAAAACATTCAACAAAACAGACGCTCCCACAGTAAAGCGCAACAAACTTACAACAATACTTATAAAAACTTACAACAATACTTATTTCATTATAACAAAACCAAATATTATAAAAATTTTATGACGGAAAATATAACCTTATTTTTGTTTGTGCCACAAGATTTTGTCATGTTCATACATACTTAAAGCCTATATATATGGCCCTGCCCTCAAAAGAATTTTCCATTGCTCCTGTGCTTCACTACTCACTCATCTTTCCTAAAGGTAACTCCACCATCTCTCTCTCTCTCTCTCTAAATCTTATTTTTCTATCTCTCTCTGCAATTCACGAACTACAAATGTGTTCATATTCCACTCAGTGTGGTTTATGTGTACCTTGTCAAAATGTATTGGTACTATCTCGTGAGTTTTACGATAGCGGAATCTTACAATTTGTCCCTATATGAAAAGACTCTATTATTTAGAATGTGACATCAAGAGAGATGTATCTTTTGTTCAAATATATGGTTATATGGTTTTTCTTTATTACTTTTCTTTATAATATTTTATATGATTGTTGTGACAAGTTCCATTCAAACACTTGCATCCAGTTCATTGCAGAATCAAGATAATGGAGAACAAGTTTGATTCAGAAACAGTGATTGAAGAATTTGAATCCTTAACCAAAGATGCAAAAAGGGTTCAACTTGAAACATTAAAGAAAATCTTGAAAGAAAATGGTGAAGCTGAATACTTGAAAAAATGGAATCTTAATGGTAGATATGATCCTGAAACATATAGTGCTTGTGTTCCTGTTGTTACCCACAAAGATCTTGAGCCTTATATTCAAAAGATTGCTGATGGTGCTTCATATCCTGTGCTCACCGGAAAACCGATCACCACCATCACTTTAAGGTAGATAGATTTTCCATAACTTGTTGAAGGATTCGGCTTTCTTTGTGTATTTATTGATATTTTTGGTTGATGTTTGTAGCTCTGGAACTACTCAAGGGAAGCCCAAGTTTGTACCATACAATGACGAATTGACTGAAACAACAATGCAGATTTACCGGACGTCTTTTGCTTTCAGAAACAGGTATTTTGGAGAGTTTTTTTTTTTGCATTTATTGGTGAATTTGAAGAAATAAGAGCTCTTTTAAGTGTTTAATGCAAAAAATTGTGTTTATGGGTAGTTAGCTAATTGAATCAACGAACTCCAACAGAATTTGTTGAAGTTTGCTGATTCAATCAGCAATCTTCGACAAAGGTCGCTGAAGATTGTTGATTGAATCAGCGAAATTCAACAAATTTAAGCGAATTATGTTGAAGATGGTGCAATGGATAAGCGAATTATGTTGAAGATTACTGATTGAATCAGCGAACTTCAACTAATTCTGTTGGAGTTTGCTAATTCAACCAGCGAACTGCCTATTTCCACAATTTTATCCATGAAACACTCAAAAGCACTCTTCCATTTTCAAAATCACCTATAAATGCAAAAAAAAAAAAAAAAAAAAAAAAAAAAAAAACTATTCACAAATGCCCAAAAAAACAGTTTTATGTGTCAGATTGGCGTGTTGAATAAATGAACCCGAACACAACTCGTACATTGTATCATGTCAAAGACATCAACCCTAATCCAGATCTAAGATCATGTAATCTAAACACAGCCCATGCAACCCATTTATCTAGATGAGTCAAACGTGTTGACAAGATGTAAATGGGATGGATAGTGAGCTAAACAAGTCGTAAATTAAATTAATGGACACGTTTACTTTTTACAATGATCTTTTTCTAATTTTGAATGAGATGGCATGTTATAAGAAAAACGCCTCGTAAATGGATTGGCATGTTTAACTTGGAAATAATTTATTTTGTTTTAATTTTAAATGGGTTGGCAGGTTAACCTGTTTACCTAAATTAAAATGAACAGGATATATGTTTATCTAAAATGCAATAAACAAGTCAACCAAAACATGTTTATCAAACGACATATAAACAACAAACAAAACTCTAAATATTTTCAACAATTTTGCAAGCTGGTTAAACCTTTTTTTGCTAATTATGTCAGGGAATTTCCAATCGAAAATGGGAAAGCTTTGAGTTTCATCTTTGGAAGCAAGCAGTTCACAACCAAGGGCGGTTTGCTCGCTGGAACAGCGACGACAAATGTTTACAGGAGTGCACAGTTCAAGAAAACTATGCAGGCAATGCAGACCCCGTGTTGCAGCCCAGACGAAATCATTTTCGCTCCTGATTTTCATCAATCTTTGTACTGTCATCTCCTTTGTGGACTTATATTCCGCGAAGAAATCCAGGTTATATCATCCACATTCGCCCATAGCATTGTTCATTCGTTCAGGACCTTCGAGCTAGTCTGGTCAGAACTTTGTTCCAATATTCAATCCGGTGTTTTGTCAGCCAGGATCACAATTCCATCGGTTAGAACCGCCATGGCTAAGATTCTGACTCCAAACCCTAATCTTGCCAGTGAAATTCAAAAAAAGTGTGTGAGTTTAACCGACTGGAATGGGTTGATCCCAGAAATATTTCCCAATTGTAAGTACATTTATGCTATCATGACTGGGTCAATGGAACCATATCTAAAAAAACTACGAGTATATGCTGGTAGAGTACGGTTGTTGAGTGCAGATTACGGTTCATCAGAAGGGTGGATCGGAGCGAATGTAAACCCGAATTTGCCTCCAGAAATGACATCTTACACAGTACTTCCTAACATTGGATATTTTGAGTTCTTACCGTTGATAGATTTCAATGAGGCAGGTTCAGTTGGGCCCGAACCGGTTGGCTTAACCGATGTCCTCCTCGATGAAAAATACGAGGTTGTTATCACCAATTTCGCGGGTTTATATCGATACAGGCTAGGAGATGTGGTGAAGGTTATCGGGTTCCATAACGCGACCCCGAAACTCCAGTTTGTTTGTAGAAGAAATTTAATGCTCACTATTAACATCGATAAAAACACTGAAAAAGATTTACAGTTATCAGTCGAAGCAGCTGCAAAACTTCTATCAAATGAAAAACTTGAAGTTGTTGATTTCACAAGCCATGTTGACCTGACCACTGAACCGGGCCACTACGTGATATTTTGGGAAGTCAACGGGGGTGCAAGTGATGCGGCTTTGCAAGATTGTTGTAACTGTTTGGACAAGTCATTTGTTGATGCAGGCTATGTGAGCTCAAGAAAAGTCAACGCGATTGGGCCTTTAGAGCTTCGGGTTCTACGAAGAGGAACGTTCCAGAAGATTCTGGATCATTATGTTGGGTTAGGATCTGCACTAAACCAATTCAAGACACCACGGTGTGTCGGTCCAAGTAACCAGAAAGTGTTGCGAATCCTTTGCAACAATGTCGTAAAGAGTTATGTCAGTAATACTTTTGGTTAGTTATAGTTAGTTTGTCTCGTGTTCAAGGTTGGCTTGGTTTGATTAAATGAGGACTTGAAATAATGTATTTAATATGTTTATAAATGTGTGTTTTCTTATTGGTTTTTTTTAAGAGTGTTTTCTTATTGTTTGTTCTTACTTTTTTACCGTGTTTTTAAATGAATATAAGATGTAGGTTTTATATATTTCATATATGTATGCAAAAGTTATACATTTTATGAACACAACGTAATTCACAAATTTGACTGAAGAATATAATATCTTTATAAGAATAGTTTTAGTCTCAATGTCTCATACGTGTTTATAAAACTGTACCCTTACCCGGTCTGATGCATCATGCTTCTCATTATCGGTTAAGTTTGCAGGCTTACTCACGAGTATTGGGTACACTCGTTTATAATCTTACATGATTCCTATTTCCTACAACCTAAAATCTGACTTTAAACTCACTCCAAAAATCATCTTGAAATATCAAATATTTGATAGACTTCTAAGCGTCTAACAAAGGTAACATGTGTTGGTATTAGGTACGCTATTTTAAATCAAATTAGGCAATAGAAACATGTGTATGAACCGACCCAAACCAAACTTTAGGTCGCCCACCAAAAACCCAGATGCAAATCAAATAGAAATGATCACGACCATAAGGTGCTAAGTAATAATATACATAAAAAAACAATTGTAGCAGACTCTAAATCGCAAGACACCTCGATTCAACAACTTTGAGTGCTTGATGTGGTAATGTAACACTAGTCACCGATCCGGGTCAAGATCCATACACATTTTACTTGATTATGTCATTTCATGTGCATATTAGACATCTTTGCACACACTATACCCCCTAGTCTAGTAAAGCCCGAACTAGTGCAGAAATTCAATGGATTATCCGTTTATGCATACAACACCCGAAATATCCGAGACAATTGGTGTTGAACAATCAAGCCAATCACATGCTCGACAGGGAGCAACTGGACATCCAACTACTATGTACAGTCAAACAACAATACACGTGACACCACCAAAGTGGGAAATTACACAATTCCACTTTAAACCAAACAATCCTCAATATGTTCTATGGACAAAACACACAAAAATCATGGAACATTAGCTAGAACACAAATATATATTAACATGAGTTAATCTCACACAACAACACATGTTTATCACCAATTAACACATGTTATAACATTAAGTCGAATATTACTATTACAATTATTCATGATATTCACACACTAGACCAAACGGATACCTATGTTGCCACTCAAAAAGGTATTACACTATCATGGAAGACTAGAGGTTACCAAAATGCATCATGTATATATACACGTATCCGTATAATCAGCCAAACTCGTATATATATAATCGGCTACATGCCTACAATACTCTAAAGACACATGATAAGTCGAATGACCTATGTCCAAATCACCAAGAGATCTTATCATTGATAGGGACTAGACATGTATACACCTCCTTATATATATATACGTATATATGTATGTGTATACAATGGATGACACTCATGCTTACACCAAATTAGTATACAAACCAAATTCCATACACCTTCATATCCAAGCCCATCTATCCCTTTTTGCCATTTGATTGCTCCAATCGATCATATGGACAACTACATGACACCATTCCCTACAACTCTAAACCTTCCATAACCATAATAACTAACTAACAAACATCCTACTTTTCTTCACCATACTTGGCCAAAAGGGACAAGACACAAGCTCTTGATGACAACTAACCATTACCATTAAAGGAGCCTTCACCTATGACAAACTAATCCCTAGATGTGATCTCAAACCCAAACAAGAATGATTGCCCTTTTGTCTCCTACCTTCGGCCGATTATACATACACATCCCACAAGTCACTTTCAAACCTATGACAACCATATTACACTAATAAACCTCAAGCCAACCAAGAAGATCATCACCCATGAAGTGAAGCCTTCCACTTGTGGACACTAGAAGACAATCGGCCCTAAGAAGTTCCCTTTGAGCCATCAACATCATTCCAAGATTAACATCCATTTGGTTAATCCATCCCTTGTCCCAACTCCCAATAGAGGTTGACTTACTAGAAATGTACATCACTCACATGGACACTCTTGCACACCCTCACAACCGATCGACTATATAAAGAGGAGCATAGGAGCTTCAACACTTCAAACTCAAACAAATCACACTTCCTTTCTTTCTCTTGAGGTCTCGACAATCATTAAATCACCACCCCACCTTGTTTTTCTTCGTCCTAGCACACAACAAGTCACCACCCTTTCCACCTTGGATAGAAAGGACCATAGGAAGCATATCAAGCATTGTCGAGTTTTCCCAGGTCTACAAGCCATAGGTATGTTCCAAACTTCTTTAACCTTCCATTTATAATCGATCCTATAGAACCACCCGACCCATGGCCCTATAACCTACAATATTCGGTCTAAAAACAAGTTAAAAACTAGTGGTTATAATTGAAACTCATTTACATGATGATCTAGTTTCATAAAAACCGATTATATGTTAACATATCAACATTTTACATACTTTTTCCCATCACCTCTTTGTGTTAAAAGTCGACCAAGTGAGAGACCACTTGAACCCGAAACTAGAACATATATCAAGGGTCTAATGGGTTCAAAACCTTCGGCTCACTAGATCAATACATAAAGTACATATATAGCCGAACATATTATACCTTGTATGAATGTTTTAACACGTTTTCAAAGAAACCACACTTGTGCACACTCATGATTACTCTTTTATACATAAATGGGCACAAATAAGACAGTTATAATGTACCAAATAATCGGACTTGAACCTTGGAAATTAAACCAAAGCTTCGGATATTGTCACGACATATGTTAAGATAGCTACAACGTATATTAAAACGGCCATAACATGTGTTAAACATGCCTTTAACATGTTAGTATTAAAACATATATTAAAACGCTTACCTTTCCAAGAAAACACCTCACGTATGGATTGGGGAATATTCCATAAATCCATAATGACGTGTAGGGGCCGTTTTGTTAACACTAAATACGTTTTTACAATAAAACGCCAGAAATTCACGAAACCGTACACTTTACAAAGTACCCATGAAACACGTAATAATTATCACGTGCACGAACAAGGGCCCGCATATAATAAACACAAGGGTCCACAAGTCGGGTGAACAACTTGTATGGTAAATGACAAGAACGTACAACTCATCATGTCCTTGTTAATCTTAGGATACCGGTTGTCAGGACAATATCCATTCCATTTTTTGTTGCACTAGGCTTTATCTACAATATCAGGTGAGTTTCACGGCCTCGTTTTACAATTTTTACATTTTTGGGGGATAAACATGCTACATTTCTAGTATATTACATTTTTGGTGATATTCTATTCTGACTACCATGTGGAACATGAGATATTTGGTTCATGAGCTCAACAGTCCTCGTACTTACATTTACACTGTAACCGTTAGCTAACAGTAGCCATGGAACACTTAAATAGATCTATTAGGTTGACACCCCCACTCTTGGTTAGTCGCTCTAACCGGTTAGATACAAAAGAGTGTTAGTATTCTACTATATATACGTTGTCTTTATTGTACAATGTGCGATGCACAACAGTCAAGAGGTTTGGTTATGGGACTTATGGTTTGCACAGTAATCATTCGCTTAGCTAGCTTTTGATTGGTCATACACGAATTTCACAAGCACTTTACATAGTACATTAAAACCTGTGAACTCACCGACATTTTGTTGACAAATATTTTATGCACGTTTTTCAAGTAATTGATCATGAGGAGCAGGGACCTGGGAGAGGGGTTTGAGTGTGCACATCGTGGTATCATCATTGGTTGAGATTCAATAATATTGGTCATGTCATGTTTTCGGTATTTGGTACAATGATTTCCAGACAATGTTATGTTTTTCTTATCTATGTATGACTATGGTTATCGTTTGATGATATCATTTTAAATTACATCTTATGTGTTGCTCGAACCTTGTGCTTGAAAACCTTTCGAATCACATCCCCGTGTTTCCGCCTTGGCGGGGTGTGACAGGTAACACGAACTTGCACCAACAAGTACTCCCGACAACTAAACACTTTTGGTTTCTACGCGTTTGGTACCTTGCAAAACGGAACAATTCAATCAAACCCAAAACATGAATGAAATGATACAATCGACCCGAACCAGTCTACTAGCAAAGGGGGTGGCGGTGCAACGGTGAGGCAACGTGTTGACAGGGTGACGCGGCTGTGGCGGTTGCCGGTGTGGTGGTCGGCGACACCGGGTGGCCTACAACGGCTATGGTGCGTAAAAGGAGTGGAGAGGTAGGAGGTTTCAGGTTTTGAGGCAAATCTGATTTCTAATATGTTTTTCCGTAACAAAACTAAAGCTCCTAGTATTCTATTTACAGTCCTTCATATCATCCACCAGGTTTATCTCTAACAGGCCTGAAGTATATCTTTAATGAACTAGGATCTATCTGATTAATTTTTTTTTTAAATTAATTAAATCAACTAAAGAGATAATTTAAATAAACTAATACTTAATTTATTTAATTCTTTTTTTAAGGCGTACTTCAATGGTGAAATCCTAGTCCTAACAACCTCCGGGTCACAAGTTCGAGTCCTCCCACACGGCGAGCCTTTTCAACCTTAATGGGTATGATTTTTCGATGGACGAGAATCAAACCTATGACCAAACCCGGGCGGGAACCCTCTGAAGAGATAAACCCTCCCGCGTCAAACGAGCTAGGCTGGTGATCATCGGCTTATTTAATTCCTTTTGATCAATATCATTAACAACATTAATTAAATAATCGTGTTAATATTAAGCGAAAATTAACTAACTCTTTATTTAATATTGATAGTTATTCTCGTCATTTGTTACAACTTAACAATCTACAACTACATCCGATTTTTCTACTTCATTATTCTCTAGTAATAATTACCACAATGCGTATTTTGTGTTGGAATGTTTTATTCTTAAACAAGCACTATTTAGTTGTTGCTTTCAGTGTAACCCTTAGATTTTAACTCGGTAGCAGTGTTGTTGAATGTCGTTACTTAAACACATTATTTCAACAACAAGAGAGTCTTTTTTTTATTCTTTATTTTAATAAATCCCTTTTCATAAAGGGGATTTGAAAATTTCCTAACGCCCTATTCACGAGTTTAGTTAAGGATGGAAGAGAAGAGAAAGACTCCATTTTCCTATCTTTTCCTTCTCTCTTCTTGTCTTTTCTCAACTACATTTAAAATGATGAAACTTAGTAATAAACTCCATTTTCTTTCTATCCTGTTTTTTCCACTTCTCTCACTCTAACAAAATAGAAAAACCCTCTAATACACAACGTTTTTTTTTGTATTTCCTTTTACTTCTGGTCTAACAAAACTCTAGAACACAACAAATTTTATCTTTCTTCCACTTCCCTTCTTTTTTTTTTTCACTAAAACGAAATTCGGAAAACACATAGTAAAATCACCAACTTTGTTAACCGGTTATTGAAGTTATTTTTTAGGACTTCGATTTTTTTAAGTTAAAAGACCCAAAATATTACATAATCTTTTGAACAGTTTTTGGACCCATTATGATGAAGTTGCAAAGGGTGAAGTTTCAGACAATATATGATTTTATGGCGAGGGATGAAACAACGCAACAACGACCACAATATGCACGTGATAACGATAAGCCGCCGCAAAACTGTCGGTTGACTAAGGCATGTGCCTGGCCATCACTTATTCTGAATAGAGCATATAATAATATATTCTCAAAAGGTCAACTCTATAAACATCCAATTTATAGTCAATTTTGTGTTGGATTTCTAACTCATTTGGTGCTTAGTTGCTTACCTAATAAAAATAATATATTTTATAATTATATTTTCAAGAATAAGTAAATATAAAGGGTGATATTATCTACACATTCCCGAACTTTTTTCAGACATCCCGTATACGGGCCGTGGAAACCTTCACGGCCTGTAGAGAGTTAAAAGCATAAATCTACGGGTCGTGATGGCCTCAACGACTGTGAAAAATGTGGCAGTTGGGAGCATTTAAACCCTACACGGCCTGTGGAGAGCTCTACAGGCCATGGTAGGGTACGAGCTACGACGTTCAGACTGAACTCCCTGCTTTGTAGGGAGTTCAGCCTAAAAAAACTGAGGTCCACGGGCCATGGAGGCCTCCACGACCCGTAGAAAGTGTGGTTGGTGAAGCATTTAAAACCTTGAACGGCCCGTGGAGGGCTATACGGACTGTGGGTTTCTATGGTTTTATGTAGACAAGAGCCATTTAACATCTCATTAATTCCATACAAACATTCAAACACAACCCCAATTCTCTCTACGCCAAACCGGCATAACGATGTCGTATTCCTATAACTATTCCTTTAGTGATGTGTCTCCGAATGAGTCTTACGTCTCTGAAAGCGTTTTCAGAGTCGGGGTTCAAGTTGGTGAGTTGGAGGTTAAATCCGTAGTTCGTTCTAATGACGGGAATGTGCTGCCCGATCTGAACCAAGAATACGTAGAGGAACAGAAGCCATTTTTCGTGCCACCAAGCTAACTTACCATTCGCATGGGAAAGGTGCTAAGGACTTCTAGTAAGGTGATAACGGCTTTAAGGAAGTTGCTGACGACGAGAAAGCTGCTTATGAAGGTGTTGATATCAAAGCAAAACCTAACCCGGATGTTTCGAATGAAACCGATATGGTGTGTTTATTTATTTACACTTGTACATATTTAGACTCGTATATATTATATCCACATACATAATTTTGGTTAAATAAGTTTTAGGGTTTGTTGGATTTAGACTAGTATATATTTTAGACTCGTATACACTTTTACCCGTACATATTTTGCCTTGTATATATTTACCCCTTATATATTTAGACTTGTATAGGTTTTAGATATTTTAAATAAAATTCTGTTTTTTAAATTATTTTTAATTTTGAAAATTTAATTGTTAATACTTTAGAATCGTATATATTTACACCCGTATATAATTTAGACTCGTATAAATTTTGACTAGACTCGTATATAAATTTTCAGGTATTTGAGTCTATTGAAGAGTTGAAACAATGGGTTTACAACAGAACACTTGATAGCGATTACCTCCTCGTGACCGGTATGCGTCGTCTAGCAGTCAGCCCGACACATCTTAGAGACAAAAGGCGTAGTGGTTTTGATATATATATGTTTTAGTTATTCTTATTGTACGGACATTTTAATTATGTAAACGTTTGTATATTATGGTTTATTTGGTTTGATTATTATCTTTATCCTTTTGTTTTATTGTTTGTATTTTGTGGTTTGTTTGGTTTGATTACATAAACGTTTGTGTTTACGCAACGTTAAACAAAACATTTTATAATTCTAGTTATTTTTAAAATCAACAAAAAATATTTTATATAAATAACAAAAAATAAAACATTTTATATAATAATATTTACTAAAAATCCACACTTTATAATTGTATTTATCTTTTAAAACAACATTTACAAAAAATCAACACTTTATATAAATAGTGGGGTGCACGCCTTAGATTAGTTATTTTAGGACGGGGCGATTCGGTTTAGTTTTGAGCCACAACAAACCAAGTTAGTTATAGAGAGAGACTTTAACCCATCCCAAACACTCATATACATCATCCCTTTTCATCTCTCTAACCCATCTCAAATACACATACATCTTTTTTTCACATCTCCAACTCATCCCAATGATTGCCAATCATTGGCAGTGCCCATCTACGGGCCGTGGAGGACTCCATGACCCGTAGAGATCCCATCTACGGGCAGTGAAGCTTTCTACGACCCGTAAAGGGATGTGCAAATAAATTCATGGGATGTGTAGATAACCGGAGCCAATATAAATTGTACAGTTTGGTGTATAATCTTTTATGATTGATTTAGAAATAGATAAAAATAGATAAGGAATTAATTAATAAACATGTGTTAGTTAGCGATTGCAGTTGTTCGATCGTAAACAAACACACAAATCAGAGTTTACCTTAAAATGGTGAACCTTTTACCCCGGTTGTGATTTTGAATTTGTCTAGCCACACATGTTGATTGATTGGTACGAAATCCAACAAATCCAAAGGCATAATGAAGAAACATGTACCTGTACGGGTAGATATTCCAGCGATGATGAAGATGAACATGACCACACATCGTCTTCTCCGTCTCCAAGATCTAGATCTGCAACAACAAGAAAAAAAGGAAAAGAAGAGGGATGGAGGCGACTGCCAGGAGTTTCCTCCCATCACAGACACAAAAAGTGTGATAGGCTCCAACCTGTCCCCTAGGGTTAGAGGTGAACCTCTTAAATAGGGAACTAATGGGCCACCATCACAGACCTCTAACTATATGGGCACATAGCCCATTGGCACCATGCCCAGATAGGGGGTTGCCTCCATAAAACCCTCAGCCCAGTAAGCTTAATACAAGCTACATTGCCATGGGCCTCGCTATTGGGTTAATAACAAATAATATATATTAGTATAAATAATGTCGGGTGTTGACCGGCTTGACCGAGCCGGGACACACCTCGTCATGTCCCCCCGGTCTAGTATCATGATTAAGATGATGGTGCTAGACTAGAAGAAACTCGTAGTCCTATAGTAGATATTGTCTCATCAAATAAGTTATGATGGAATCAGGCGGCGCGCGATAAATGTTTGGTTAATCAATTGTCTATCCGTGTTTTTGATTTGTTCTCCAAGTACGCATAAGGGTAGCATGCTGAATCGCCATGTTTTGGGGCGTCTTAAGGTTTGAAATGTGATGGTGGCACTAAGATTGAATGTACTTGAGCATGAGTATTCTGACTACCAATGCGCAGTCCGGATGATATAGTACAACTTGCGCGCGCGATGTCTTTCATGCTGTTTGATGCAATATAACTTGTGCACATTTGAGGTATCTTGTATGTTGTTTAATTTGTAGGTATTGCCTGGTTTGATTAGGGTGAACCCGTATCATACCTAGTCCTGCTCCCCCAGTCTGGTGTGATGGTCGACATTGAGTATGAAGCCAGACTAAAAATGTTGTCAAAGGAATCAAAATTTTGATTCATGTGAATCAGGCCAAACATATTATGGAGTGACATCCAGCTCGGATTGCCCGGTTCATCAGGGAATTGTGAGATTAATCCGTACCACACCTTATTAATTGGTAGGAGTATAAAAGTTATCCTTATGAGAGCAACATAACGATGACAGGCCAAAACGACGTCCGATAGACTGTTATACCCGAGTGTTATTCACTAGGTAGGATGTAGCCTGAACTTTGTTTTGTCGAACCCATTATTCGTCATCATCGGATTTCCTTTTACCCTATTGTGAGGGGTGGTTTGTTGTAGCACGCACACTATGCACATTTGAGTAAGGTGCGTGATCCAGATTGAGATCTAGTTCTGACATGTTGTCCAAAGTTTTGATTTGAGCTTTTTACTATGGTGCATAGCGTAGCCGAATGTGGTGCGCGGCCTAATAATGTTATAGCGCGCATGATGATGCGTTATGGCGCTGGGATACACATATTCCGATTACCAGGCGACATAAAGGACCTTGCTTGAGTATCGAAGTGTTCTTTAAATTTCGTGTTGTGAAGGAACGCTTGCTGACATATAAAGCGTTTTTCAACACGGTTGACATTATTGAACACGTGCATGAGTTATCAAATGGCGTTACTTGTTGCGCTTCATGAGTGCTTATTTGGCTGGTAAAAAACATTTATAAGGTCTTTGGCCCGAAGTTCTCTTGTTCTAGTATTCTCATGGCGTAAATGGACTCTGGTATTGACTAACAAAGTCTTTCGTACGCATGTAGCATGAATGAACACTTTTTAAATAAAAAATTTTCTTATCACGCGTTAGCGTGTGGGGTGTTTGTTTACATTTCATGTCATGCCATGGCGTGTGAAACACTTACTTGGCGCATGGAAATGTTTTATAGGAGTGTAGCTCGAATGGGGACTTTGTTGAAGTTATCCCGTGTTTCTCATGTCGCACTATTGCGTATGCTGTCCAAGAAAACAAACACTCCCTATGCCCTTTGACCGCTGGCTAATGCAATCTCATGAAAATTTAACTGAACACCATACTTGGTGTCTTATTTGTAATTCAAGAAATATGCAAGTATAATGGCGTGTGACGCGGTGACCAACAGATCGTTATGATTACATATTTGGGTGATCAACAGATCGAGTCTTCATGTGTAACAGTCCTTGAGCTGCGCGACATTCCCGGTACGCAGGATGGGTCTTCCATCTAAGTGCATTGGGGAGGAAGCGTCTTTGCCCGGGTTCTCCGCGATAAAGTAGGGTCCTTCCCAGTCAGGTTCCGACCTTCCTCGAGGTTGTGTCCTGATGGCTTCGTTACCGCGTATGACGTATTCATCTACCTTAAAGGAGTGTTCCAGGATACGTTTATCATAGCGTTTTTCCAGGGTTGTTTTTCTTTGTCTCTGGCTTCACCGATGGCAATGATCCCACACCGTCCCTCCAACGCCTCCAGATTTTTCTCAGAGCTGGTTGTTATTGATGTTAAGAACCAACGGGTGGGATGTAGGAGGGTGATTGTGCGCATGCCTAGGGTGAAATGTTGAAGGATGGTCCGCTTGAAGGCGATACATCGCAAGAGCGGATTAACAATGTGAATTA
Source organism: Ambrosia x helenae (assembly GCA_030844895.1). Taxonomy (NCBI): domain Eukaryota; kingdom Viridiplantae; phylum Streptophyta; class Magnoliopsida; order Asterales; family Asteraceae; genus Ambrosia; species Ambrosia x helenae. The sequence continues at coordinate 39,837 of JAUTDX010000359.1, forward strand.
GGCATTAAATGATCTAAACTTGCCCTCCGTCTAGGAGATTTCTGCGAAGGTAAATGGCGAGGGCATATTGACGTTGAAGGAGATGCTAGCAGAATATACCGATTAGGCACAAGTGCCCCATCAAGTGCCAAGCATAATGAAGCCCATTTGTTTTATGTTTGTTTGCTCCCCCTTGTTTTTGTATTTTCATTAAACACAAATGCTCTGGCATAATGTTTAATTTTTATAATGTTAAGGGGTCGATATTGCCCAACTCAAGTGTAATTAAAGCTTGTCATTGCTAGCTGACGTAAGCACTTTGTTGGCAATAGGTCATTGATTCGACCATTATCTTGTCGATTTAACAACCGTTAGCAATGGTAAATGTGAACGTTAGCACCGTCTGTGATGAGCGTGGTGCCTTAGGCGGTTACGCCGGTTATAATAGTTTATGTTCCTGCCGAAGTGGTAGGAGTTGCCAATGTAGGCGTAGATGCGCATCACACTCCTGCAGAAGTGTGTGCCATGCTCGGTGATCCTTAGAGGTTGTTTAGAGCGTTTTGCATTTCCCTTGGTGTATATTTTTGTACACGTTTGGGACAAGTACTTGGTTTTTGATTTGTAGTGGTTTTTGCATATCTCGAGATGAAGATATCCACTCTTAGCGCTGTAAAGTTCAGTAGCATTGCGGATTTTTGTCCGCCGCTAGTAGTAAATTGTAATGGATATGTTTATCCGATTGTAATGCAGTATAATTGCAATTGTGTATTTTTTGTGGTCTCTTGTACTTCGAGTGTTGGTCGACGTATTTAAAGAGAATAAGCCAGTGACTATAATGTAGTCGTTATTCGAATAGTCTAGCCACTGTGTTATTGCAGTGGTCCAGGAAGTGCGATAGTGCAGTATGGTCGTTTTCTGAAAAACGTTAAGGATTCATAAATGCATACATGTTTCTAATGGTGATCAACAGACCGGTTTCATTGTTACATGTAGCATTTTCTTTCAAATGGGCGGCATTCCATGTTCGCGGGATTGGCCATCCATCCAGGTGCGCCAATGTGTCTACGCCTTTACCAAGGAATTCCGCTATGAGGTGTGGGACTTTCCCAGTTAGATCCCAGCTTACTCTGGAGCTGTGCTCTACTGGCTTCATTGCCGCGCAACACTCATATCTAAATGTACGCATGGTCTGTATCCGGTATAGATGTGGCGTATTGCCGAGTTTGGATATGGCGTATAGCCGAATGAGGATGTGGCACGTAGCCAGCTAGTGACTCGATCCATAGCCGAACCTGCAAGTGGTCAGTGACATCCAATATTGTACAAGGATGAACTTTCAAGCAAAACAAGAGCTATTAATAACAAACATAGAATAAGTTTATAGATAATTTCAACAAATAGTGCAATAGATGAAAGGATTGTACCGAAACCTCTTTGCCTCTATTTGGTCCATCAAATGTCTCGTGTGGGGTAAGGTGTAGTGGATACCAATTTGATGTGCGGGCCGGAAGTGGACAATCACTTCACGTCGTAATGATGCTATGCCATGTAAGTCCCCTAGTTCATTGCTGCTAAATTGCGTTAGTAGCATTGAACTTAAGTATTAAAAAGCATTAATACATGGACGTAGAAATTCTAACAAAATTAACACATAGTGTGAGCAAAAGACAAACATAGGGTTTAGGAAACATATTGTCATGTCATGTGATATCATGCAATATGATTATAATAAATTGTCACATGAATTATGTATTGGAAATAAGAATTGCACCAAAAATTATGTCCTTGAATGGGGAATCGTCTGTCATGTCTGCCGGAATATTCGGGTTAAGATGCTTGGCTCTACTGATCATACGTGACCGATAATAGTAGTGCTGGTGATGTCATATCATGCGAGTCCCTCTAATTTGAAGTTGCTAGTTGGTGGCCACTGAACTAGCATAAAATTTAGCTTTTGAACAAGTGTAAATGAATTGTTAAACAATAAGGGAAACTAAGAATGTGTGTGCTTCGTTACAAATGTTTATACAACAAATATCTGACTAGAGGTTGGTCACCGCCATGTATACATCCAATACAAACTTTTATTCAAAGGGAAGCTTGGCTTAGATAGCGACTGTTTTGGACTCGCGGCTCTGGCGGTACGATTATGGTAGACGTGCCCAGTGGCTAAGTCATGTAACAAGGTTATTATGGTTGAACAATCGTTGTGTTATCCTGCATAAACTCGATCCTTATTGTCAAAATAAATGTTAAAACGATTAATAAGGAGAATAATGTGTGTAGAGTTGAGGTATACTTACCTTTTTCGAAGCATCTCATGAGCTCAAATAGTTAAGCCGCAAAAAGAATAACTAGCCTCAGTAGTTTGATTGTATAAATGTATAAGACCAAATAAGTAGTTTGATTGTATAAATGTATAAGACCAAATAATGTTATTCAAATAAGTGTGTACTGGAGTGTTTGTAAGTTGCCAAGCAATGATAGTACGTAATATCCAAGGTAATTACAACTCTTCACAGTTTAATTTGGATTTTAATAAGGAGAAACATGATATTCATATCCTTTTTAACAACACCATAATATAAATATAGGCACAAGTGCTTAATACTATGCACAGCTATTGTAAGTCAAAATGTGTTTTTCATCATATTATGTCTTTAACTTGGGTATCGAAGGTTACATACAACTAATAATAAGATGATGTAAATAGTATTTGTAACCAAAATAAGTTGTATTATTGGCAAAAAAAAAAAAAAAAAAAAATTGGTTGTACCTTTGACAATGATGTATAATGGTTTCCACGAGGTGTACTGCCCAGCGGTTGTAAAGCAATACTGCGATTAGATGATAGCCCAACTTCGATATCAAACGAGAAAATTGTAACAACGGGATGAAGTTCCTTCGCCATGGCCAATATAGCTGTATTAGGCATGTCCTCCACGACCCAATTTAGGCGCGCTGGGATGTTGAGGTTGCTTAAACAATCAACGTAGATGCATAACGGCCCATATATCATTCGCCTTGGTCGGTTTATGAGGGTACAGTCTTCTCGGGGCTGAAACCTTGACCCAGAAAACTTAATGTACATTGGTTAAGGCAGGAAAGTAAGGGTCGACACTCGGACTCAATACGCGAAGTCTTGTTATCAAGTAGGACCATTAGGCGTATAAGTCGGAACATCTTAAGCTTAATGCTCGCCTGTATATGGTCTAATCACTATCCTTAAATAAGGATTGTTTGGTACCATCGGAGCATTTACAACATGTTGTAAAGCCCAGTGATAGGGATGTCACATCCTACAAGTCCTTACCCAAAATGCTATGCTGACCATAAGTGTCCACTGTGAGTGTTTTTGCTAACAATGGTCATGCTAGGCTCTGACTTTCTACTAGAAAAATGAGCAATTGCAACCAGAATTTGCGACCGTAAATAATGGTCGCAAAATTAGCAATCGTTTTCCGACCAATCTCTTATTAGTAGCAACATTTGCGACTGACCATAAAGCGGTTGTAAAACGGTTGCAAATATTGCAACCGATTACTTTCAGTCGTAAAATAGTCGAAATATCTTAAAATATGGTCACCATTATGGGAATTGCGACAGCGTTCTGACCGCTCAGTTTGCGACCGTCTTGGCGGTTGCAACAATAACTAAAATATGGTCACTGTTAATGGATTTGCGACCGCGTTCTGACCCGCTTAGTTTGCGACCGTCTTGTCAGTCGCAATAATAACTAAAATATGGGCTTACATTTTGGGCTCATATGATCGTTTACCCCATTTACTAATTAACTTAAAATATGGTAACTAACATGATAATACAGAATGTTTATTATGAATGTGGGGTACAATACAAAGCCGGTGGTATGTGGTGTATTTTTGTTATGTTAACTAGCGAGTCGTATAATTTTATCCTAAATACAACTTTTCAAATTAGGAGCTCATAACAATTGATATTTTATTTATTGTGTAAAATTAAAATATGATTTTGGGTACGGCTGCCAATTCAGACACGAACACGATAACCTGACACGAACCTACACGATTTTAACAGGTTTCGTGTTTGGCCTTAACATGTTTCGTGTCTATAACATGTCGACACGTTAAGACCTGTTTATTTTCGTGTCGTGTTCGTGTTTACCTGTTTCGTGTTCGTGTCTTATCGTGTACGTGTCTTAACAGGTCTTATCGTGTTTCTTGTCGTGTCTTGTCGTATTAACTTATTTTACTAGGTGTTCCTTATTGTGTCTTATCGTGTTAACCTGTTATACACAGGTTCGTGTTTGTGTTTGAAAAAAATGACACGGATTAGATTTCGTGTCGTATTCGTGTCTTAACAGGTTCGTGTAACCTATTATGGCAGCCCTAATTTTGGGCTTACGAATTAGTATCTATGCATCATTCATCCTATAAAAGTTCAAAAACACAAAATTCTAAAAATATAAACTGTTTACAGTATATTTTAAACATAAAAGCTCATAACTTTGGCTTGTTATAACACCTATAAAAGTTCATATCCTTCACCATGTATCTTTCGTCTCTACTAACATTTGATTAGCTCTTCACCAATTAAAACCCTAATTCGTATGCTTACCTCTTCACCAATCGAACCCTAATTCGTCTCTATACATTCGATTGAAGCTCTGTCAACAACCACACCATCACCGCCGTCAACAACCACAGATCTACGGCGGAGCGTCAGTTGTCACCGCAGTAGGAACACCATATTCGAACTTGTTAATCGTTGTGTCTATCATTATTATCCAGATCCGTTAGTTTTGATTAGCTGCTGATTTTGTGAGATCTGGATTGTTAATCATTATGTATCGTATAATTTTGATTCGCTATTGGATTTGTGAGTGTAAAATCTGGATTTGTTGGATGATTATTGTTGAACTTATATCTATAAATTATTATTATTATTATTATTATTATTATTATTATTATTATTCCACTTCTTCTTACTGCAGACAAACAAATCGAACGATGAAGGTTTTCGTCAAAACATTGAAGGGCACACACTTCGAAATCGAAGTTCAACCTCAAGATTCGGTTAGTCCTCCTTTCAATTCCGCTTGTTCCTCATTAATTTTGATGGAATCGTGCTGTTTTTAGTCTAATTCGTTATGAATTAGGGTTTTATGCGTTTATATAATATGAAGGTGTAATTTAATTAATTTGAACTTTGAATTGCTGTGGATTATGCTATTTGGTTGTTGTGAGCTGTCAAAGCACCAATCGATATTCTCTTAGTTGTTTTTGTTTTGTATAGGATAAGTTAAGTTTTGTCGTTGTTTTAGGAACATATGTTTGTTAATTGCTAATATATATCATGCACTTATGATTCTTAGCTGAAAAGGTGTTTTTTTTTTCTAGTTATGAATGAATGATACAGAAATGTATATATATATATATACATATATATATATATATATATATTTACTTTACTAATTCTCATGTTGCAAGATGCAACAGTTGACCAGTTTTTGAATCATGCTTCTCTTTGATATTTAATTTTTTGACCAAAAACTGAAAACTTATCACCATAGTCATGGCTGCAGGCTGTAGAGGATCCTCATTTTGTTAAATGATATTTAATGTCACTTACAAGATACAAAACTGATGTAAGTTTATGATCTTAAGTTACTTGTTATGTCTTTTTAAACAGATGACTCATCCAGGGGCTGTGGGAGATGTTAAAAGAGAAGTAAAGATATTGCAAGCTTTAAGCGGTCACGAAAATGTGGTTCAGTTTTATAATGCATATGAAGATAGCTCCTATGTGTACATAGTTATGGAGTATGTAATAGTGTTGACTTTTTTTTAATGCTTGATTCAGTTGGAAAGAACTTGACTTTATGATTACGTTTTTCAGGTTATGCGAGGGTGGTGAGCTATTGGATCGGATCTTAGGAAAGTAAGAACTCTTATCTTGTAGATAAATGTTGACTTTTGTGGTCAAGCCAATTAGTTCTTAGTTAAATTTTAATTCAGATTATATGACGAATTCGACACCTATATGGCTATATGTGCCTAACTACTGGTAAAATGTAACCGGATATCAATCTTACGGATTTTATCAGTCTTCAAGTCGAATGCTATTCCTTTGTGTCCACAAAAGTCAAACGCTCTTCATTTTGCAAGTATGGTTCTACGACTTAGCATTAGTTTATTTTTTGATTTTATCCAGGAAAGATAGCTGTTACTCAGAGAAAGATGCAGCGATTGTCGTAAGGCAAATGCTTAAGGTTGCTGCAGAATGCCATTTACATGGTTTGGTACACCGTGATATGAAACCTGAGGTATGTGAACACATAATACAGACCGTGTTACATTGACCTGACGTTCTAGGATGATACTAACCATGTCTTGTTTTTCTTTTTAATAGAATTTTCTTTTCAAGTCACGTGACGAGGATTCACAATTAAAGGCTACAGATTTTGGTCTATCTGACTTTATAAGAAGCAGTGGTTGATGAAGAGAAAGAAAGGCTGAACGGAATTATTGCGGAGTTGGTGATGGAAAAAGAGAAAGATAAGGCGGAGAAAGAGGCTATGAACGAAAGGATGGCAAACATTGAAGCGATGTTAAAAGTTAGGTTTCAAAACGTCTAATCATCGACTTACGCTATAAACATTTTATTTTGATTGTGTTTTTTATGTTAACTCAGATATTGATGTTTCAAGTAGAATGTTTTATATAACTTTGTGAATTCCCAATAAATGCTTAAATTCTAAAAATATGATGTTATAAGAAGATTTAAAATAGAAAATAGCTCCAAAAAGCTAAAAATCAAATAGATAAGAAAAATATTTTGCGACCGCAAAAGCGGTTGCAAAAGACAAGCGATCGCAAAACGGTTGCAAGGAAAGCGGTTGCAAACGGTTGCAAGAAAAGCTGTCGCAAAACGGTCGCAGGTTTCTCGTTACAAACATAACCTCACAGCAGTCGCAATATTTGCGACCGCTGTTATAGTCGCAAAATATGGGTCGGAAAAAGATAACAAACGGTCGCAACTTGGACGCAATAGGGCATTTGCGTCGAGTGTTTTCCGACTACCTTTACAGTCGTAAAACGGTCGCAAAAGGACAATTGCGACCGCTTTGCGACCGGAATCGCTATCGCAATTGCTCAATTTTCTAGTAGTGTTGTTACTCTAACTCATGTTAGCAACTTATCAACATGATACAAATAACAATTTAGATAAATAAAGTTATTATACGCGAAAACGAGTTTAGACTTTAGTGATAAACTGTTATGCAACATTTATCGAATTTGAAGAAGGGGATTGACATAACCCTTTTTTGGTGATTTCAGGCAAGTATATACGAATAATATCCACATGTTAGATGGAGATTGAAGATCCAAAAGTTAGACCGTACCTCGTAAGTGAGGAAGAAGACAGTTAACTTGATAAGATCTTGTGTGGATTGGACCTGCAAAACTAGCAGACCGTTAGGCTCGTCACAGGGGGGCAGGGAGGGCCTCTCTGTGACCACCCTCCGGCGTGAGGATAAGTATTTGTTTTAGAGAGATAAAGAGAGTTTAGAGAGAGAGGGAGGTTCGGAGTGTGTGTGGACGTGTGTTACCTGTACTTTTGTGGGGGTATTTATACTAGTCAGAATGTTTGTACTTTATTCCGTCCTAGTTGTACTAACCCCCAGTATTTGTGACCTCCGGTCGGATGATTTTAGTACGTTCGTGTCAGGTTAAGACGCGTCTTGCTTAGCGTGAGCCGCGTCTAATGAGGAGACAAGGTTCTATACCTCTTCATGTCCCCTTAAGTCCCTAAGTTAATTTTTAACTTAGTGGAGTTCGGTGGTGCCTTCTGTTGCTTGCCAGCTGTTTTTTATGGACGCGGCACGTGGAGGCGTCCCAGACCATGTCTTTTGGGATGGGACGTGGTGGTTATCTCAAGATTTTATCGACCGTCGATCATTTTCTTGCTTTGTTGGGATTGTGACACGTGTCGATACTCAAGGGTTTCTCTTTTTCTCTATAAAAGGCGGTTTTATTTATTTTTCACTTTTTTACTTTTCCCCAAAACTCTTTCACTTCCCCTGTTCTTCGAAAAGCCTCACCAGTCATCCGTTCGTCTTCTTCATTTCCTCACCATCTTCAGGTTCGTACCCTTCTCTCTTCCTCTTTATTTGCATTACAATGGGGAAGGATAATATGAACGCTAGTTACTCTACCTTAACCCAGGATAAATTGAACAAGTTTTTGAGGGATTATAGGATTCCTCTTGACTTGAATCCTGAGTTGGCTGCTCCTGATCGTGCCATCTACCCTCCTCTTCCTGGCAAGTTTGCTTTTTACACCCGTGTGTGTGATTTTGCAAACTGCCGTGTCCCTATGACTAAATTTCTCTTCAAGGTTCTTCTTTTTCATGGGGTTCATTTTTCTCAAATGAACCCTTTTAGTTTGGGAAGAGTCTGCCACTTTGAATTGAAGTGCAGGGCTCTTCGGTCTAAGCCTGACCTTGATGTGTTCCGAGCTTTTTATAAGTTGAATCAAGCCGGGGATTGGTTCACGTTCGAGAAGAGGAGGAAGAAGCCTGAGTGTCATCTGAAGGACACTTCAAGCTTAAAGAACTGGAAGACGCAGTTCTTTTGGTTGGATGATCGGTGCTTACCCAGGGAGATGGTTTCTTTGTGGAGGACAGATTTTGAGTCCTCAGAGTGGGAATTGCCGCAGGATTTTGGTTGTGATGCGGGTCTGTATAATAAGTTGGTGACCCATAAGTGCAACATAAAGAAATATCCGGAGCACGTCTTAGTGCTGGGTGGGGTTAGTAGGATTTGGGACGAGCCGGACCGTTGGCCGATTCTGTTGTATAAGAATAAGGGTGAGCGTTGCTTGTTATCCTTCGTCCCTGTCTATGTTATGAAATCTGACCTTTATTTTTATTGTTTTTGTAGAGATGTCGCTGCTATCAGCCTTAAAGTTTGATGATTATGATGATGAAGATTTTCAGCCTTCAAGTGAGCCGATAGGTTCGAACAAGCCGGTGTTAGAGCAGACTTCTAAGCTGCAGTTCCCCATTCGTCCTCCTGGTTCGGACGTGAACGTGGAGGAGACTGAGGGTGCTAGTCAAAATAGGGATGAGGGTAGTGTTGGTGGTGATGAAACTGGTGGTGTTGTTGGAGAAGGCGGAAGTGGTGGTGATAAGTTGGATGTTGATGAGGGAGCGACTGTTGGTCATGTCTTTCCGAAGCCGGTGCCCATTCGATCTGTCGATTCATCCGGAACATATGTTACTGAGGACGAAGGTGTGGAGGATGCGTCCCTTGATTTAAAGGTCAAGGCTCGTAAGAGGAAGTCAGATTCTTCGAAGGTGAAGAAGAGCCCTAAGAGGGTAAAATTTGCTTCGACTGGAGTCATCCCCTCCCCCAAAGGTAATATCATGGACGAATTTGATCTTCATATTTCTGGGGGTAAGTCTTCTCGCGACAGTGACCCAATTTATATGGATGTTCCAGGCGGTGATCAAGGTGGGTTTGATGTAGGGAAGTCTAACATTCTTCCGGAGTCGGGCGACATTCCGGATCGGACCTTAGGCACTGAGGATGCAGGCGGTTTTTCCATTTCTTCTCCGGGTAAGTTTCCAGGTCGCATCTCTGTCTTTCGTGCTAGTGGGGAGAATGAGTATGGTGCATCTTATTCTCCTTGTTGGTTCGTGACAGAGACAATGACTATTTTTAATATTGTAGATCCGTTGGATGATGTAATGGACGTGGATCCTTCTACCGCGGAAGACGTGTTTATCCCGGACTGGGACTTGAAGAATGGGTCGAGGGTGATTGATGCCTTATCCTCAAAGATGATGCTTTTCAACTTGCATACTCCTGCTGACCATGCTTTTTACCGGAGGATGAAAGATAATGAACTGGGCGATGCTCTCATGGTGAACCAAGCCCAGTCCAATTTTTTGGTTTCTGAGATGTATCAGCGATGGGTGGATTCTGAGCTTCAGAGGGTTAAGTTGGCGAAGCGTGCGACAGATTGTGGGCATGGGAATGTGGTGGAGCAACTACGGTCGACTCAGGCTTCCCTTGCCGTTGCTGGTGAGGAACGGGACTCCTATCAGAAGGAGACCGTGGCCTTGAAGGAGAAGTTGCAATTCGCCGAACAGGCCCATGATACCTCCAAGAGAAAGTATATTCAATCCATTGAGGAGCTGGAGAAGTTGCTAGAGAAGACCAAGGATGCTGCGGCTGTGTTGGTGAAAGGTATGTTCCTTGTTTTCTTTGTGCTTCCTTCAACTTTGTTACTTATGATTTTTTGGTAATTTCCTTCTTTGCACAGATAAGGATGCGGCCCAGGCAGGTGAGAAGGAAGCCCTGAAGCTTGTGAAAGAGCTGAGAGTTGATGTGGATAGGTTGACTGGTGAGAAAGGCGATTTATTGAAGGAGATGGAATCTTTATTTGGGCTGAAGCAGTTCATCTTGTCTGAAGGGATGGAGTTGGTTTGCAACTATATCCGGAACTGTCCTCAAATGAAGACTGCTGTAGCTGGTGTGAACAATGCCATGAACGGCATCGGATATAATGCTGGGGTGAGAGCTGGCTATGCCACGGCCTCGAAAGGAGTGCCAATGAATGAAACCCCCAAGCTGATCCCTAATGCCAAGCAACAGCTACTGGAAGCAGTAAAGTCTTATGATGAGGTTGTGCTTCCGTCCATCTCCAAGCTTCAAGATCTAATCTCTGAACCTTCTGAAACAGTGGTGCAAGCCTTTAAAGACCTATCCGCACCTGATGATGCGTCGCAGGGAAAATGAAATGATTGTTCCATCTCCACGACGAAGTAGACATGCAACTCCTTTCCTCCACATAGGTTCGGAGGTCTTCTTAGTCTTAAAAACTTTGTGAAGCTTTTTTAACCATTGTACCACCCGTTCCTTATAGGTTCGTTTTTTTAGTAATTTCTCTTAGAATCGTTGTACCTTCCATCCCTTTATAAGGGGTCGGAACAATTTGATCGGTAGTCGAAGGTTGCACGTAGTGCACCTGTTTTATTGTAAAAAGACATATTGTGGCCGCGGCTTTATTAGATGAGCGACCACACATTTTTGAAGTGAATGGGAATTGTTAGTGGGTTATCCTTGTGTTTCGGATGTTTCTATTGTTTTCATTTTTTCTAAGTATAGACTTGTTTGTGTAAGTTCTGAAGTTTATGTTGGCTTCAGCTCGTATTATAGAGACTTGATCATGCGTCCATGACTTTGTTAAGTCTCGGTTAAAAAATATGCCTTAAGTGTTTTAAGATTTTATATCCCTAACTGCTTTATGACATTCGAAGTAGAACGTTCGTTTTTCGCGTTTTGTAAAAAGATGCTACGTAGTCTTTTATGGGGTATCTTTTAGGTTCGGAATTTTGTGTTCCTCGAACCTGTTTGATCAAGAAGTCCGGACGAAAGGGCCTTCGACACCCCCATGCCCTAATTCTTATCCCCTCTTCTAATGCCGAGGTACTTTTACCTCATGCACCGAAGCTTGCATATTGTTTTTCTTTTTCAATATACGTATAACAAATATTATGAGAATGGGTTTTATAAAGATCAAATTTATTATATCAAGAGACTAACCGCGTCTCATCTGTTTAGTACGGAGAATTTCATCATTCCGTAGTACAAAACGAAAGGAAATTAAAGAGGTGGGGCATTCACATCCCACTTTTACATTAAAAAGTAAAAAGAACTATTATTCGTCGATCTTTCCCTTTAGATGAAGCATTTTTTAAGGTGGATCCCATTCCATGTCCGGGAACTTCATCTCCTTCAAGTGTTGCGAGCCTGTAAGCTCCTTTCTCCCCTGCTGAAGTAACAACGTATGGTCCCTCCCATTTAGGGCTCATCTTTCCAGGTTTCTCCATGCCACTGGCTTCGTTACTTCGCATGACGTATTCCCCAACTTTAAACTTCTTTTCTTGGACTTTGGAGTTGTAGTATTTCTCCAAAGTTTGTTTATATTTTGCTTCTTTGATGGCTGCGGTTTCCCTTCGCTCTTCCAAAAGTTCTAAATTGGACCGCAGCTCTTTATCGTTATCACCTTGCCCTGTGACCCGGTGGGTTGGCATTCCAATTTCCACCGGTATCATTGCCTCCGTCCCATAGGTGAGACTAAAAGGTGTTTCACCAGTGCTGGTCTTGTTCATCGTTCGGTAGGCCCAAAGGACGTTCGGCAGCTCATCTACCCAGCCACTTCTTTTCTTTCCAGACGTTTCTTGATTCCCTCGACCAGGCTGCGGTTGACTCGTTCGACCTGCCGTTAGCCTGGGGGTGAGCGACGGAGGCGAAAGCTTGCTCGATGCCGAGGCAAGTGCACCATTTTTTGAATGGATTATGAGCAAACTGCTTGCCGTTATCACTTACTATGGTCAATGGAAGGCCGAATCTGCAAACGATGTTTTCCCATACGAACTTTTTAACTTCAGCACCTGAGATCTTGGCTAGGGGTTTGGCTTCTACCCACTTAGTGAAGTAGTCTACCGCGACTAGCAGGAATTTGGCTTGTCCTGATGACACGGGGAAAGGGCCTACAATGTCAATCCCCCACTTCTGGAATGGCCACGCTGCCGATACTGGAATCAGTTTGTTTTTGGCTCTAAGGCTTACTGGGGCATGCCTTTGGCAATTCTCACATTTTTGAAGTTCTTCAACCGCGTCTTGATGCATGCCCGGCCAAAAGTATCCAGCATTCATTACCTTTGTTACAATCATCCTTGGCCCGGCATGAATGCCACAGATTCCCCAATGAACTTCCTCAATGACATACCTGGCTTGTACCGGATCTAAGCATCGGAGTAGAGGACCTAAAAATGTCTTTCGGTATAGTGTGCCATCAATGACTTGATATTGTAGGGACTTTACTTTAAGCTTTCGAGCTTGAGCTTTGTCAGTTGGAAGCTCGTCTTTTGTGATGTAGTTCAGGATGGGAGTCATCCATGAGACTGGACTACTTGGACCATGCATACTGTAGCTTCGGCTGTTGATGGTTCGTTCATAACCTCAAGTTTTACTTCTTGTGACATATGATCCGGTGTGTTTGCTGCAAGCTTGCTTAGAGCGTCTGCTTGTTTGTTCTTCGATCCAGGCACGTGCTTCACTTCACACTTTTCAAATTCTGATATCAAGCTTTTTGTCTGTTCAAATACAGCAGAATTAAGAATGGTGTTTTAAGTTTATAAGCTGGGGTACATTTGATATGGGGTTAGGTCAAACCTTTTGTAGGTATAGAACCATGTTTGCCTCTTTGGCTTCGTATTCCCCGCTTATCTGACGTGCGACCAACATAGAATCCACGTGTGCCACTACCTGTTTCAAGTATATGGTACTTTTTAGATTGCTTATGATGTTTCATGGAGAAGAATGATTATTTGTTACGAAGGTTTATACCTTCTGAGCTCCGACCTTTTTTGCCAGTCGGAGTCCAGCTAAGAATGCTTCGTACTCGGCTTCATTGTTGGAACTTTTGAAATTGAGGCGAATTGAGTACACAAGTTCTTGACCTTCGGAATTTCTGAGAACGACTCCGGCTCCGGATCCCTCAGATCCGGATGCTCCATCAGTGAAGATGGTCCATTCATCTGGCTCAGGGGGAGTGAGTGTTTCGACTTGTCTCATGGCTAGTTCGGTAAGGAAATCGGCCACGACTTGCCCTTTTACCGGACCCCTTCTTTTGTAAGAAATTTCAAAGGCTCCAAGCTCGATCGCCCATTTGGCTAATCTTCCGGAAACTTCAGGTTTTCTCAATACGTCCAGGATTGGTTGGTCCGTCTGGACTTCAATTTCAAAAGCTTGAAAGTATCGTCGGAGCCTACGTGATGCGTGTACCAGGGAAAGTGCCAATTTTTCTAATGCTGGGTACCGCGTTTCGTAGTCACGTAAGGCTCGGCTGACATAGAAGATAGGTACCTGCGCCTTTGATCTCGTTACCATTAACACCGAGCTAATAGATGCTTCCGAAGCTGACAAATAAATGATGAGGGTTTCCCCTGGTTCTGGTGCAGTTAGTGTCGGTAACTCTGCCAAACATTTCTTTAAATCATTGAAGGCCAGATCAGCTTCAGATGTCCAATGAAACTCTTTTGTGCTCAAGTACTTTTTCAGCACGACCATGAAAGGCAAAGTTCGTTCAGCTGCTTTGGATAAGAAACGGTGTAATGCAACCAGCCGTCCATTGAGGGCCTGTACTTCTTTTAAGTTTGACGGGGGTTGCATGGTGAGGACAGCTTCGACCTTTTCTGGATTTGGACGGATACCATCTTTGGCCATTAAGAATCCTAAGAACTTTCCTTCTTCTAAGCCGAAGGAACACTTCTTTGGATTTAGTTTCATATTGATCTTCCGGAGCTTGTCAAAGGTTTCGGTGATGTCTTTTAACAACGTATCTTCGTCTGAGCTTTTTATCACCACATCATCCACATAAACTTCCAAGTTTCGTCCGATTTGGTTTTTGAACGCTCGATCCATCACTCGTTGGTATGTGGCTCTGCATTCTTTAGGCCGAATGGCATTTTCTTGTAGCAGTATAGCCTTGATTGGTGACAAAAGTTGTTTTATCTTCATCGGCTTCAGCCATTTGAATCTGGTGGTAGCCCTTATAGGCGTCTAAGAAGCATTTTAGCTTAAAGTTAGCCACAGCATCAACTTTGGAATCTATCTCTGGAAGCGGATAACAATCCTTGGGACATGCATCATTCAAGTCTTTGAAATCGATGCACATCCTCCAGGACCCATCGTGTTTCCGCACCATGACTGGATTGGAGACCCAGGTATGATAGTTTATCTCCCTGATGATGTCAGCATCCAGCAGCACCTTAACATCATGGGCTATAGCTTTTACTCTATCAGGGGCCATGCTCCGTTTCTTTTGGGCTACAGGCTTCTTCTCTGGACTAATATTCAGCGTATGTTCAGCTAAAGTTCTCGGGACTCCTGTCATGTCCGACTGCTGCCAAGCAAATACGTCCAATGACGTAGACAACAATCTCCATAAGGATCTCTTTGTGTGGTCCGGCAGTTGGGCACCGATGGTAATTTTTTGTTCTGGGAATGTTGGGTGAATAGACCACTCTTCGGTAGCTTTAACATCTACCGCGGCTTCTTTTAGTGGAGGTTGTCCCAAGGACTGACGAACTTCAGCAACGCGTAACTCAGATTCGGTGTAAAGTGTGGCTATCCCAGTTTCAGTGGGAAACTTGATGGCACCATGAACCGTCGAGGTGACCATATTGAACGCTTTCATTCCCGGTCTGCCCAGGATTATGTTATGAACTGAAGGTGCTCCAACTACTAGGAATGTCAGGATGACCGTACGTTGGTTCTCCTCCGTCCCCAGTGTTATAGGAAGACTGAGTTGACCCAACGGATGTATTACCTCTCCCGAAAAGCTGATTAGAGGCATTTGGACGGAAACGAGCCTGTCTTTAGTGGCCGGGGCTAACTGTTGATAACATTGGTAGTACATGATTTCAGATGCACTACCGTTGTCAATGTAGATACGTCGGACTTTGTGACCTGCGACTACCCCTGAGACCACTATGGGTGCTTCCATGGCCTCCCTTGGACTGATGGGTGGAAAAAACAGCAGCTGTTCCATCCATGGAGCAATGTGGTCATTACTTCTCTTAGTGCCTTGCTCGAAACCAACCCGAATCATATGGATTCCTGTTTGGTTGTTCGGGTTAGCTATTTGTGTCGCAGCTGGTTTTCCTTCTTTTAGATCTCGGATTAGGTGAGATAGCTTTCCTGCTTTACAGGCTTTGTCTATTTCTTGTTTTAAAGACCAGCAATCGTCTGTGTTATGACCCTTCGCCTGGTGATACTCACAATACTTTTTAGTGTTTCGGTCTGAGGTGGGCTTCTGCTTTGGAGGTGTTGGGAATCGTATTTGTTCGGTGCTCAGGATTTCACTTGGAGTTTTACTGAGGTCAGAGAAGCTAGTGTTTCGGGAAGAACGTCCGGGGTTAACCTTATCATTTCGGTCGTTCCTTGAATAAGGCTGCGACCTGTGCTTCGACCAAGAACTGTTTCTTTCAGGTTGTGCCGGAGCTCCTTTCTTCCAGTTGCTTCCTCTTGGATTTCCCTTGTGGTCGCCATCACTGGTTTGACCACAGGCACTTTTGCCTCTAGCGAAAGCCCTTGCTCTTTCCATTAAACCCTCCATTGTTTTGGGTAGGTCTTCGTGAAGCTTCTCTACCAACTGGTTGTTACGTACTCCGTGACAAAAACCAGATATCCGTAGCTGGTCAACAGCTCCGGATATCTGCATGCTTTCTTTGTTGAAACGATCTATGAACTTTTCTAGGGATTCTCCATCTCGTCTTCGAATGTTGTGTACTTCGGTTATATCTTTCGTGCAACGTCTTTGTTGAGAGAAATTCTGTAAGAATACCCGTCTTAACTCCTTCCAATTTGCAATTTGTCCAGCTGGGAGCCCATCAAACCACACACGTGCAGCTCCGGTTAACGTTTGAGCGAACATGTGGCACCATGCTGGCATGGGCCATAGCTCAATCTCCGCAGCTCCTCCAAAATCGAACACATGGTCGTCCGGATCCGTTGTTCCGTCATACTTCTTAACCGTTACTGGCATTTTCAGTTTCGACGGTAGTGGGGCACTGGCTATCCTTGGGGTGAACTTTGAGTATGAAGTCATGTATGCGGGTCGGTATGGTGCGGTGAGCTCGTCGTCTATTGGGTTAGAATTGGACTGTTGCTTGGCTGGCATTACTGGGTCAGTAACGAATGGCCCAGTAGATGAAAGACCAGTTGGCAATGGTCCGGTGTACCCAAAAGGCATTAAATACCCATAAGGGGTTTGGATAGGAACCGAAGTAACGACAGTTGAGTACGTTGGGAGACTGACTGGAGTAGACACTGTGGTGACAGAGGTGAGCCCTTCCGAAGGAATAAGTTCACTTGTACACTACGGAGTCTTTCTTCCTTGCTTTGCTGATCCCTCAGCCTTAGCAAGAATTCACGGTTTCGTTGGAGGAAAGTCTCATCAAATTCCACAGACGTGGTTTGCATCTCTGTGGTTGCAGTGACCAGTTCTGTGGAAACAGCAGTAGCGTCGAAGGACGCCCTGAGGTGATCAGCAGTGTTTTGTTCAGATGTGTCGATATCAGCGTCTTCTCTGTTGGTGATATCAACGATATGTAAATCTTCCTTAGCCATTCCAGATCTGTTTGGAGAGAGTAGATCTGCAAAAGGATGGCGCCAATTGAAGATCCAAAAGTTAGACCGTACCTCGTAAGTGAGGAAGAAGACAGTTAACTTGATAAGATCTTGTGTGGATTGGACCTGCAAAACTAGCAGACCGTTAGGCTCGTCACAGGGGGGCAGGGAGGGCCTCTCTGTGACCACCCTCCGGCGTGAGGATAAGTATTTGTTTTAGAGAGATAAAGAGAGTTTAGAGAGAGAGGGAGGTTCGGAGTGTGTGTGGACGTGTGTTACCTGTACTTTGTGGGGGTATTTATACTAGTCAGAATGTTTGTATTTTATTCCGTCCTAGTTGTACTAACCCCCGGTATTTGTGACCTCCGGTCGGATGATTTTAGTACGTTCGTGTCAGGTTAAGACGCGTCTTGCTTAGCGTGAGCCGCGTCTAATGAGGAGACAAGGTTCTATACCTCTTCAGAGATATAATGAGTATATAAATGGTGGTAAGGTTAACAAACCAATAATTCTAGTTAGCATGTGTAATTACATGGATTGCTTGTGATCGGTACCATATTAAACACACATTGAAACGCGTGGTTCGGCAACAATGGTGTTACCCAAGAACAATGGTTCGGTAAAAAAAAAAGTCGCTCGCCGGAAGTAGCATACCAACAAAAGTTGCATGGCGAGAAGGGTTATCAACCGGGGCGGTGTGACCGAGGGGTATATCCGCCGGAGGCGCCGCGACCGGGAGAAGTGTCCACAGGAGGGGCATGATAGAGGTATCTGCCAGAGGCGGCGCGACCAGGGGTTGTCCGCCAGAGGCGGCGTGGTAAAGCGGCGAACCGGCCCTCAGCTCTATATAAACAAATTCATTGCGCCGGCAAAGTAAGAAATAAATTGAAAAGTAAGGTCCTATTATCTTGAAAAGTTGTACGTTCGATCTCCGTCGCAATCAAGCTTCTCTCAATTGAAAAGTAAATAATAATTTCTAAAAGTGAGAAATAAATAATAGAAGTGAACCTGAACCACATGTAGAGAATGTAAAATACTCATGTTCCACCACTGTTTGCGTAAGAAACATGCTTTTGGCGACTACAGATCCGTAAAAACGTGTATAGATCTAGGATTTGAGTCAGAGAAAAACGAAGTGTGGTTGTTGCCGGTCCACGGATGCCGCCAATGAAGAAACATGTACCTGTACGGGTAGATATTCCAGCGATGATGAAGATGAACATGACCACACATCGTCTTCTCCGTCTCCAAGTTCTAGATCTGCAACAACAAGAAAAAAAGGAAAAGAAGAGGGATGGAGGCGACTGCCAGGAGTTTCCTCCCATCACAGACACAAAAAGTGTGATAGGCTCCAACCTGTCCCCTAGGGTTAGAGGTGAACCTCTTAAATAGGGAACTAATGGGCCACCATCACAGACCCCTAACTATATGGGCACATAGCCCATTGGCACCATGCCCAGTTAGGGGGTTGCCTCCATAAAACCATCAGCCCAGTAAGCTTAATACAAGCTACATTGCCATGGGCCTCGCTATTGGGTTAATAACAAATAATATATATTAGTATAAATAATGTCGGGTGTTGACCGGCTTGACCGAGCCGGGACACACCTCGTCACATAACAATTACACATCAATATTCTTTATTTCCTGTGCTCGTTGTCTCTCTCCGCTTTATGTTTTTTATTTTTATGTAATGTTTATGTTTTATTAATATAGGTATTTTTTTATTAAAGTTTACTTGTTTTACTTAAATGAAAAATGAAAAAAAAAATCTAGGTAAAGTACCCTAGTGTCACCAATGAAACAGTGATTATATTTGGTGCTTCTATGGTACTTTGGATTTTTTTAATGTGACAGAATAATATTGGTCGGAACTAGAAGTATCCTTGCATGCCCCTTCCCCTATTTTTAATTAGTTATTCACTGTGAGTGGTTTGATTTTCGTTAAATAAAAAGAAAAAAGCGGCTGTTTACTTGTGATGGAGAATTTTAATTTTACATCTTTTGTGCTTAAGATTTAGAAAAACGAGCACAAACATCATGCATAAAAACTTAAAAATAGTTAAATGTGTTTTTTCGTCCCTTTGCTCTCCTTATTTTCAAATCATTTGGCGGCGACGCTTTCCATGATTAAAACAAGTTTTTTAATTTTCACAACAAAATCATCTTTAAACACCTTAATTTGATTTATTTATATTAGCATTCAACTTTGATATAAGTATCCTGCCGAATTCGCTTCGATCAGCAAGGATGAAGCTTTTGAGGGGTCGGGGGTGCCCGGCCCACCTATTTTTCTCTTTGTAGGTTTGTTTGAAATTTTATACGTATAGACTCCGGCCTCCTAATTTAAGAGTCCCGTCATTTTCACGCCCCTATACATTTGTTTAAGCTCTGTCACTATCAACAACAAAAATAAATCTTCATTAAAGCAAGTGCTTCTGGTTTGGCAGATCATGTCTTTTAAGATATTCACCGTAACTAAGAAGATTATCATGTTATTTCATTTATTTATTTATTTTCTTTCGAACAGCAAGGATTTAAAAACAAGCTAAACTAGCAAGACGCTAGAAAAGCAAAGCCAAAGTGCAATTCCGAGACAAAATTAAAAATTAAATGTTCACACTTCAAACTAGTCATATCATATTCATTTATATATTTGACTATAGAAAACTAGCTATTACGGTGGGCTTGGGTTACCCAACGCTTCGTCTGCTACGGACGTAAGGGTGCTTTTGCAAGTGAAGCGGGTGACCCGAAGTAGCCAGGGCGTCGTGTTTCGTTGGCCATTAATAAAAAAAAAACTAAATCTCTGAAAACAAATACATAAAGTTAATATCAAGGTTCTTTACCGTTAAAAAAATATAACTATAATAAAATTGGTTAGTTTTAATTAGTTGAAGAGGTAACATAGCTTTAAGTTGGATCACATGACCTAATACACTATTAGAAAATACACATTTATTAATGCACACTGCGCGTCATAAAAAAGGGTGCTTATGACACGTCAAAAAGTGTCGTTGATGGACATGTCATAAAATTAACATGACACGCATTTATATGTCATCTTTTATGACGCGCATTCACACTTTTGTGACACACATTTATGGCATTCAATAAGCGTGTCACGAAAGAATTTCACTTAGACTATCCGGTATGGGGACCGGCTGAGCCTCGCCTTTGGCACCTTGGGTCGGCCAACACCGCCCCCGCCGGGCCTCCAAGCCTTTTTCATCCAAAAACAAACGGAGAGAACGGATGAAGATGATTGGTGGGGGGGCCTCTTTCTATTTTCATCTCTCTCCTCTCTCTCTCTTTCTCTCTAACACTCTTTCACTCTCTTCTTTCTCTCTCTAATAGCCATATACACTCATTTTGAGTTGATGAAATCGTGGTGGGTTGTTTAGAGGTTTTGGGTGGTTTTTCGGTGGGTGGAAGAAGGAAGAAGGGGTTGGTGGTGGAAGGCGGAGGGAGGGGTGCAGGTTTAGGGGTGGTGTTCTAGGGTTTTTTATTTTGGGGGGAAGAAGAAGGTGGTGTTGTAAGGTTTTTTTTAATATGTATTTTTTAATTTTATACATTAAAGTAAACTAAAAACAAAATAAAAAACTAAACTTGGACCAATAGGAGTGAAGGATGACCCCTACACCCTT
Source organism: Ambrosia x helenae (assembly GCA_030844895.1). Lineage (NCBI taxonomy): Eukaryota > Viridiplantae > Streptophyta > Magnoliopsida > Asterales > Asteraceae > Ambrosia > Ambrosia x helenae. The sequence continues at coordinate 60,651 of JAUTDX010000359.1, forward strand.
AGCTAGTCCTCATCTTGTCATCTTTTGAGGGGGACCTATTTTTTACTGATACGACAAGTAGTCTTTCTAAGATAGACCTCTACCACACCTGATAGTCTTAAGGGCATTTTGCAATACAGAGGTGGCGTTTGAAACATAGCTTTTGTGCAAAATGGTTTTCTTGCACTTTTAAGTGCTTCTAAAAGTTAGCATGAGAATTGCGACTTTAAAGAGTTAGTGGTCGTTTAGTTGATTAAGTGCTGAATGGTTAAGAGGTCTGAATGGTTAAGTGTTGAATCATTAAGTTGGATCTCTTAATGGTTAGCTTTTCTTGTCCCACATTGGTATGAGAGCCTCATTAAGTTTCAGCCTAGTTCAATGTTTAATGGTTTAGCAACATCCTAAATCTTAATGGTTCAGACTTAACCATTCCATTTAAAAGTTGAAACAAACAAGCTGAATGCTAAATCATTCAGCACTGAATGGTTCAGAGTCTCATTAGACCATGTGTAGTGGGGGGCTTTAAATTTAAGGCATCCCTCAGTGATTGAGCCACGTGACACATGCGTTAGTATAGGGCTTTAAAATCAAATAGGGTGTAGTAGGGAGCTTTAAATTTAAGGCTCCCATTATTATTTTATTAAAAAAACAAAAAAAAAATAAATAACACCACCACCTTCTCTCCTCCTTCTTTCTTTCTTCTTCTTTTTCTTTCTTTCATTCTTCTTCTTCTTTATTTCTTTCCTTCTTCTTCTCTCACACACACAAAACCCCCCCCCCCCCCCAACGATCGCCATACCCACCACCATACACCATCACCACCGTACACCATCACCTTCACCGGTCACCGTTGAAGGTGGAGTTTAAAACAAAAAAAATAACAACAGCAACACCTCTCTCTCTCTACAGATGAGGTGACGTTTATTTATTGGATTGTTTTCGTTGTGTTCGAACGTTAATATTTTAGAGCCCCATTCCCTTTTTCATGTTTAGTGCCCTGCAGTGTTGGTGTTTCTGGCGCTAATTTGGTTTTAGCGCTCCAAATCATGCCTCACTACGGGTACTCTTAAGACGCTTACGAAACAGCTTCTTATTAAACATGTTGCGTTATGACTTTGAATTTGTGGTACGTACCAATCAACATCCATGACTTGACAAATATATTAATCACAATTTGGTGAAAGGTTCAACACTGCAACATAACTTAGACTAGAACATTTATGTGTTTGTTTAAATAGCGGAACAATTGCTTGCATTAACTTTTGATTATTCTTTTGTTAAGACTGTGAGTTGTGGCTCGTAAGCCACAATGTTAGTCATATGGATAGCGTACACGACAACACTCACGCGTCATTAACTACCCGAGCGACCCAACGCGATGGCGGTCGCGTTCGTTAGCGGGCACTTGACCATTTGAAATTTAAAATATTTTAATCTTTTACCTATTTCATTTATTACAATTACTTAATACACCCTTCTTCACCACCAATCTTCATCTTCTTCAAACCTACACCTAATTTTCATTTCTTCATCTTCAAAATCAACCAAAATCATGGTGTAATTGACCGAGGAGGAGGAACTAGCGTTAATAATCGCGTATAATCAAGTGCATGGGGACGGCGCCTCAACAAGTCGTGGTTCTCGAAGTCGCGGACCACAGTGGGGAAAAGTCCTCGTGGAGTTTGGTATCCTTGTTGGGGGTACCAAACGTACTTGTGATTCGATCTCTTACAAGTACAGGGATCTGAAATCGAAGTGTAAAAACTTAGAAATCGCGTATAGAAAAGTCTCCAAAGATCTCCCCGGCGAAACCGAAGACGTGCTAATAGCTTTTACGCACATGGAGTATCTTTCAGAGGTTGGACATGACTTTCACCACGCCGATGTTACGCTCAAGCACAACTTTACGTTAGTTTTTTTATTTGCGATGGTTTTTATTTTACTGTAGTTTTTTTTAGTGTAATATTTTTATTTTTTTAGTGTAACTATTTTTAATGTAATGTTTTTTTAGTGCAATGTATTTTTTATTTAATGTAATGTTTTAAAAAATGTTTTGTAAAATATTTATGTTTTATATTTATCAATTTGATAAAAAAAAATGACCTGCTCACCTTAAGCTACAACGAGATCAAGTGAACAGTTAGCGATCACGAGCCAATGACACGTGGACGCCTACTTAACACAATATAATTGAATCAAGTTGTGGCTCACCTCTAGCCACAACACATAGTCTTATAGACATACATTTCTATAATAACTTAAAAAAATAGAAGTTTTTTTATTATAACTTCAGTGACTTAAAATATTGAATTTGTAACAAATTATAGTATTAGAATCAAATACACAGTGAAAATAGAAATAAGAAGACGTATGAAGGGTATCAAAATAGAATCCGGCTGAATTTATTCAAGTGGCATTGGAACCATCTTATCAAACCTGCTAAAAACCAGGATTCATAAATGTTCATTGGAGAATAAATATGGTACGTAACTCGCTTAAAAACTGTCTTCATTGATCATAGTTATAAAAAAAACCTGATGATGATATGATGTTTTGTCCTATGACCAAAGAATCATATTAGAACAAACATTTGCCTAAGGTTATTCATTGATCTTATCTAATGCTACATCGTAAAAGAGTATCAATAAGGATACTTGATTACGAATAGTTCTGAAGCTAAATGGAAGTTTTATGCTGTATAAGGGATTATGTGATTCTTTACTAAGAAGTTTGAACATTCGGGTGCCCTCATGTATTCAAAGGTATGAATGTATGGCCATACTCAAAATAAGAGTAGTTTGTCAGACCACTATGAATCTGGAATGATATATAAATGATTGAACAACATATGAGAATGAGAACAAGATAGACATGATAGAATTGAGTGGGTTAAATGAAGACTTCGAGTTATTTTGGGTTGATTAAATGCGAACTTCAAGTTTAATATGATAATTTTGTGTTTTGGGGGACATTAATATATGGTAATTACAATATCAAGATTATGACAAGTATATTTTAATAATTTGGTTAGTATATTTTGGGCGGATCTACGTATGGTTTGTGATAAAAGATGCTGAATTTATTTGGATTTTAATATACGTTCGTGATCGTTTATGTTCATGAACTCTTGTTTGTGTTCAAATGTGTTTGTTCGCCAACACTTTTTTCCGATACCTAAAAATAACAAACAAACACAAACGAACACAAGCATTTTCATCTCCTTAGCAAACGAACACGAACAGTTGATCTCGTTCGGTAAGTGTTCGTGAACATAATATTTCCTTAAAAAACGAACACGGACAAGTCCTTGTTTGTGTTCGTTTGGTCCATTTACAGCCTAGCGGTTGGTTGAAAAAAGCCAAAGGAATGATGTAGGTCACACAATAATAAAATACAAACACAACACAACAGCGTATATGCTTACAACTTAAATTGTTCAAAACCGGTACTACCACTGGAATTGAAGGAATAGGAACGGTCGGGACAATTGAATATTACGTTTGGCATCGGTTTCTTCACAAAATCCATGACTTTTGACTTTCTTAGTTGTGTCGGTGAATGAACGATGTCGTTTGGTCTGTCAAAAACAATGATTTTATAGAATAGTAAAGTAAGGTCATCTCCACACGGAATTAGTGGAAAGTTGTAGGTTTTAAAACTAAATTTACTAAATACTAAAGCAATTTGATTTGTTTGATTGATTTGATTTCTAAAGAAAAGAACTTGATTGTGATTTTGTAAATATTTATGAAAACTATGTAACCCCCTCAGGATTTCGGTTTAATGATTCACCCAAACTTATTTCAATTGGTTAGATACCACATTGACACGATGTTCTTGTGTTTGGATGGGTTGGGGCAAACATGCTTGTGTTGACCTGACAGGGGTTTCCCCCTTGGTAGGTTTGCACGGCAGCGGTTTTGTACCGGGGCAGGCAGTTTTGAGGGCAGAAGCTAAGAAGGTCGTTAAGCACGGAGCAGCCTGTTTAGAGAATCAACATGTGTTTTTGCCGTTTTCTTTTGACACATTTGGATCTCTTGCCCCTGAGGCAGTTCGGTTCTTGAAACGAGTGCAGAAGGTGGTCCACAGTGACTCGCAGAGCCCTAAGAACCAAGGGTTTGTGCTTAGCAGGATAGGCTTTGCGATTCAAAAGGGGATAGCGGCGCAGCTTGTTGCCCGCTTACCCACCATCTAAATGTAACTTGTTTTGTCTTGACCTTGTTTAAAATTTAATTAAGTGATAAGCAAAGACAAGTTTTTTTAATAATCTACATACCAAACCATATGTGCCAAAGACCCGCCCAATGATCAAACTTCTCACGATGCAAGAAAACCAAATGCGAATGATAAAAAAACAAGTATTGGCAACACACACAACTTATTTAGCTTAATTAAATCACAAGTATTCTTCAAAGCATAAAAACAATCCATAAACATTGAAATCCACTAGTTTGAGTTTCACAAGCACAAACTGTACACCCGGATGTGGTTACAAAAGGGTCTAGCCGCTCATCATCGTGGTGAGATCTTCAATGGTTGATTCTGATGATACTTGCACCGTGGAATTGATTGGATTGAAGTTTGGGATGATAAAAAATGTATTTCGAAGCTCAAAAATGTCTAGGGTTCAAAAAAAAATTTATTGGGTTGATTTATCTTTAGATATGGTGAAAACCCATAAAATTCGCGAGTTTAACTGACCCAGGCGCAGTCTACCCCCCCCCCCCCCAACGCACACCTGCACTCCGTTTACTTTCGTTCTTGCGACCCCGTCTTCGTATTTCAGACCTCTATCACATCATCATTTAATATCTTCGACTCCAATCCATTTTTTTTCTCCAAAAACACATCCAATCCGTTCCAAATACCTGTGATTCAAATCAATCTTACAGTAACCACATTTTATGATTAAAAAAAACACTTAGAAACACATAAATAAATACATCAAATGGTAAACTACCCTCTCATCAATGAAAGACACGTCATTGATGGCAGATTTCTTAAGTTGCCTCTTTGGCATTGGCCGATGAAAACAGCCACCGTGATGACGGATTGAATTTCAGGATGTCAATGGAAACCCCTTTTGTGGCATTGCCCAGTAAAAGAAGTTCAAAGATGTCAAAGGAAACCCCTTTTGTGGTCAAATGAAAGGCTACTCTGTGTGTATGGGGGGTGCAGTTTTGTTTGTCTATTCACGGTAATAAGGGCATCCATAATGGTATCAAATGGGCGGGTTTGGAATTCCGAACTTCCAATTCCAAACGGGTTTATTGTTGTAAGAGATGTTTGAATTCAAACCAAGGTTGTGGTCCGCAATACTGAACGAGATTGAAATTCCAATGGTGGGGGCCACACACACATACAATGTTTTATTATTTGTATCGTGTAAAAATGGGGTGTGAGGTGGATGTTTGAAATAGTTTATTGTTGTAGGAAAACGTGGATTTAGAATGGTTGTGGTTTGGAGTGATGTGGCAAGCCTGGCATTTTGGACAAGTTTACAATTGTGAATGGTCAAAGGAAGGTGAAAGGTTGTATAGGTGTTCTGATGAAAAACTATAATGTTGGAGGAGCCGTGTATTAAAGAAGTTAGGTGTTTTGCAGTAAAATTGCAATGCTCAAGGACACATGTTTAAATTTTTTGAAACTTCATTTTCATTAACAAACGCCAAAACTGTCCACAAAACGTGGACCGACGGCAAAAACACACCTTACATCATATATATAACGGATACATACACCACTCTTTCCTCCCTAAAGTTTTATACCAAACGATGACACATGTTTAAATGAAGTTCAGACCAAACATGCACCCTTGAACAAGAAATCAACGATCAAGATTAAGAATCCTAGTGTTTAAATCGTTATTTGTTCTCCTATTAATAGATATATAATTTTTTAATTGCACTCTTTTACAAAAGAAAATTGGATTGGTTGGGGATGGAACAACAAAGCAATGACAATAAGCCGAAGGTGATAACGATTGTTGGGTCATAGACTCATAGTCATATTAATTACCGGCGGCCGCAATACGGTCGGCTTATACTACGAATGAGGCACGTGCCGGCTGTCACTTTCCCTGAAATATGCCAACATGCAATACACTCTTTAATTTAAGTATCAACTCATAACCAAGAAATTATTTCTAGTCCATTATTATTTTAGAATAGAATATTATTCATTTGTTGTTTATCAATTTTTTATATGAATTTAAAAGGAGAGAAAATTAAGAAAAGTTTATGATTTTATATTATTATTATATATTAAATACGAGAAAGATACAAAATAAAGGTACAGGAAAACAACATGCGTATTAAAAGATTTTCATATGTGTACTAAAAGATTTTTATTTATTATATAGTAAGATAAAGAATGTATGTAAATAATTAAATAATAGTATTCATAAATTTAACGAGGGAATGTCACATGACATTAATTAAAATCCTTAAGGTATAAGATAAGATCATATAAAAAAATATCAATTTTTTTGAGCTTATTACCGAAACAACCTCAAAATTGATATCACTAACAAAAGTACTAGACAATATACCATGGGATGATTGATAAACTAATAGAAAACGAGTACCAAGTTGCAAATTTCCGCCCCTCCAAATTGGATATTGACTATTTTTTAACGATCATATTATTGTACAGACGAGAATACGAGATAATATATACATATATTTTAGATTTGGAACATTTATATTTGTTACAAATGTTATGAATTTACATATCAACAAACTATTTATATGAGTTCATTTATGAAGGAAACTATAAAATTTATAAAACGGATCCCTTACGTACAAACCACGGGGACTATTTTCGCAATTAACCCGCAATTTTATGAGAAGAGATTATTTGTTTTTGTGAAACATATACAAGTAATTTCGTTTTGATGAATAATTATTAGCAAAGATAATTGGGATGGAGACTTGTAGTTACTTTTTATATGTCATTTTGATTCTTTGAGATTAGGTGCTCCGACCGGTGGGTATTTAACTGTGATGTTTTTAGATACTTTGACCCCTCAATATATCTATCTTTGTAGCTGAAAGAAACATTGTAGAGTGAAGATAATGACTCTTGTTCTCCAGCCATAAACGACGACGACAACGTGGTTCTGATCGTGTTGCAACTCAAATCAAAATGGTCAAGTGGCCTTAAGTTTAGTGGCCCACTACATACATTATTTTAATCGCTTGAAAGTCAGTCCAAATCAAAGCATAATAAAACCTTTTGTTTTGATATTTGTAAGACCATTTGGTGTGCAGACGGGGAGGTAGCCCGGGGAGCTGATGTGGCTTCGGGGAACACCGCCCCCCCCCCCCCCCCCCCTTGATTTTTCCGGGGAAGAAGTGGGAATAATCCCGTTTGCACCGGACGCTCTGATTGGTCAATCTTTGTAGCCGTTTGAAAAAATGGGGCCCACCTTTTGACCGTTGCTTTTAAAAAAAAAAAAAAATCAAATATTTACTTTATATATATATTTACCATTCAACTCACACTTTTCATCTAAAACCTTTTAACCAAACCACCAAAATTTATAAAAATTCTACCATTCTTCACCAAAAAAAATTACCAATGGATCCAAGGCGTTCAAACCCGCAACCCTTTAACCCGAACACCCCGCTACTCCTTCGACACAAGCTCCAAACTTTCCCTACCCCACTACACCGCTCGACCCTATGGCATTCGGGTTTGGCCATTTTAATCAACCCCAAAACCCTTGGCAAATGCAACAATTTCATATGCATATGTCACACCCGAACCCGAATCAAATGCCAATGTTTCGCTCTACGCCTCAATCACAACCCGAACCCGAACACGACTTCATATCCTTAGGTGTCGATGACGACGTTGTACCCGAAACTCAACCAAGCTCAAAAAAAGACAAGAAAGGAAAAAAAAACGTGCCGTTGAAGGAAGAGGGGGTGGTAAGGCGGATAGCCTACCTTGGACTCCAGAGGAGCTCGAGGCCTTAGCTCGAGCGTGGGTGAACGTGTCTACCGACCCGATACGAAGTAAGTTATTTTTAACCTTTTGTTTTTTTTTTTTTTGGGCCGTAGCCCTTTATACACTTACTGTTTAAATTTTTTTTTTTCAATCTATTTATGAAATATAATTTAGATTATTAAATTAATTTATCACTTGTAGGTAACAATCAAAAACGGAATAGCTTTTGGGGCGCTATTTGCAAACAATTTTTTAGGTTAATGCAACGGGAGCCGTATCGAACCGAGCATTCCAATGGTACGAAGTATAGGGAGATGAACGCCAAATGTCAAGATTTTGCGGGCGCTTATCAAAATTGTTGGGACAATCGAAAGACGGGAGAAAGTGACGAGGATGTGTTGAAAAAGACGCTTTCGATGTTTAACAGCAAGAAAGGGGGTGGGCGTACATGAGACCGTATGAGATCTTGAGGGCGTGTGAAAAATGGAAGGTGGTGCCAAACGAAGTGGCACAAGCAAAAAGAACGAAGACGAGCTCGTCGGGAAATTATAGTATGGGGGGGTCCACCGCACGTTGTGCTATCGATATAAATGATGACCCGGAGTTTGAAGATGAAGCTCCAACTCCCAAATCGGAGCGGCCAACGGGAAGGGACCGCGCTAAAAAAGCCGCGGCGAGCTCAAAAGCAAAGGCCTCCGCTTCGACATTAAGTGTGGTTGACAAAATAGATTCGTTGATTGAGAACTTTAACCACTTTAAGTCGGAGCAACAAGAAAGGTGGAATGAAAGAAGGAAGGAGAAGGAAGTAGCCGCGACTCTAGAGAAGGAGAGACTAGAGTTGGAGAGGGCACGGCTCGCGTACGAGCAAGAAAAGGTATGATGGACAAAAATATCGACGATCTTCCCGAGCAAGAAAGAGCGGGGTGGGCGGCGAAGAGAAACATGATCGCGAACAAGTGGCTTGGAAAAGATATGCTTTAGATGTTTTCTTTATGTAATTTTCTTGTTATTTTTTAAATTTCCATGAATTGTAGGTTGTAATTTTTTTTAATTTAATGAACTTTATCTTTAGTTTTTTATTTACGGTTTTATTTTTTATTTTTTTTAACTATTACGGTTTAAAAAAAATAAATTATATGTTTTTTATACATTTTTTATAAAAAAATAATTATGAAATATAAAATATATAATTAAAAAAAAGGAAAAAGAATAAAAAAAAAGAAAGGGGGAATGGGAGAATTGGGGGAAGGCATTTCCAAACTTTGGAGGAGAAATTGAGGGAAATGATGTGGCGCTGATGTGCAATTGGGGGAGTTGGGGGAAAGGGGAGGCACACCATATAGCCTAACTTCAAAACTTAAAAAGTTTTTTTCCGAAACACACCCAAAATATTGCTTCAATATTTATTTATTTTTTATTTGGTAATAGTTTTTTTTTTTAATTCGGTGTTGAACATTTTTTTAGTTTATTTATTACTTTATTACCCTTCTCATTTATCACGTTATGTAATTTATTGTAGAAATTTAATATTATAATAAACTCAAAACAAATATGAGTGGTAAAAACATATATATGCAGTTACTAGGTTGTTGCTCCTAGTAAATTAATTTGGTATATAAAACTACTTAACATAAACTTCTAGATTTAAAAAAAAAATACATTGCTACCCACTCAAAAAAAAAAGCCTTGTTCCGCCACTAGGTGCTAACTTAAACATTTGATCTATATTACGCACAACACATACAACTTTTTTTAATGGCACAAACATACAACTTTGAATAAAAACAAAACACAAACACAACATACTTTTAAATGTGCACGGTCTCAATTACTATATTTAACACAAAAAATACATAGAATGAGGCACGTGATATACCTCCAGCCGCAATACAGTCGGTTTATTACAACTACACGAATGACGCACGTGCCGGCTGTCAACTTATCCTAAAATATGCCAACATGCAATACTTTAAAGGTCAACACCCTTTCTATTATTAACTCATAACCATGAAATTATTTCAAGTCAATTATTCTTGTAGAAAATATTATTCGTTTGTTGTTTACCAACTATTTTTACTCGTCGCATGTTACGACAGCGTTGAAACTTAAAACAAGTCGAATTTATATCATCAAGTATTTGATCTGACTCGTATCCAAACAAAATTCTAATCACAACGCACGCTAATATAAAACGGACATACAAATAAGCACAAAAACATATTATATTTAACTTGACTCATTATTGAGAGAGTTAAAATAAGCACGTAATACTAGAGAGAGTCGGAATGATTTTACAAAGTTTTTAGAAAGTTGAGAGGATGTAAGTGTCAATGTTGAAATTTTAGTTAAATAAAAAGGAAAACCACATTGTAGATTAAAAAAAATAAAATATGTAAACCAATGAAATGCCGACTTGTGGACCAGTGGTTGCTTAGCACTATTGCTAAGCAACCTTAAATGTTATATATAATTTCTTTTATATAATTTTTAGTTTTTTAGCTTCAACATTTTATATTGGCAAGAAAGGACTACAACTGTACGTTTAATATGTAACTTGTTACGTATTTGGGCTTTTAATACGTGGAATTATATAAAAAGACGTCCTTTTTTTACCTTGTTACCGAAACAACCACAAAAATTGTTATTTGTTTAGCATGTGTTAAAATATTTTAAACGTGGTCGATTTATTACACTTCCAGTTACCAGAAATGGCACATGGCAGATTGGATATTAGACTATTTTTAAACAAACATATTATTGTAGAATCGAGATAATATACACATATGGTTTAGACTAAGTAATTATACGAGTTGAATAAATATAATTTTATATAATAAGTAATAAGAAATTATATTTTAAGAAAACCCGTGAAACACGTATATATGTCCATCCTGTGTATTACACAAGTGGATAAATATAATATAAACGGTTCAACAAATAAGTCCATCATGAATTCTTTTAAAAAAAATAAATTTTCATATACTGTTTACTTATTTTTAAAATTTTGCTTTGTTTATTTATGCTAGTTTAAAAACTTGAGTATAATTACACGGGTTGTAACATTTTGCTTTCTTTTTATTTTTAATATTATGTTAAAAACTTGTGTATTATAAATGATTAAATCAATGTATAATTAAATACATAAGAAAACAAATATTAAATAAATAAGAGATAAGCGGGAAATTATTATTTAATAAAATTATTACGTAAGATAGAAAAGTGAATTATGGATTGGTATTATTATTAAATATGAGAGACAAACAGATAAAGATGAAGATTATATATCAATAAATTAGTTAGATATAATCTAATATATTAGTATTAACAAGAGTAAAGTGCCCGGACGGTTACGGTGGTTTGCAAGAATTTCACAAATGCTCCCAATTCACACAATTGGTCTCTATCGTTGATATTTCATAACTCCCATGGTCCTTGTCAGCTAACGGCGCTAAAATTTTCAGTTAAGGCATGTAAAATGACCAAACTACCATTAGGTAGGTTTTATATGTATAATCTTAAAAGGACCACCACTACCACCTTCTCAAACAACCATCACCACCTTCTCAAACAACCATCACCTCGTTTATATGTATTCGTTTATGAAGGAAATTATAAAAATTATAAACCGGTCGTGTGTTTACTTATTTCACTTCTAACGTTAGAAAGATATAACCTTATTCATGTGTATTTTTAGTAATTTTATAACTTTATATATGGGCTTTTACCAACCATTGAAACTGATGGATTGAACTGATTTAATCAGAGCAAGTTGCCTACTTGGCCGGTTTAAGATTTCTAAGGTTTGTTTTTTACGGTTTAAAAGGTACTAATTTTGTTTTCTTTCTTTCCTAAGTTGTTTTAAAATTATTTTAATTTTTTATATTCATTAAGAAAAGCTTTTAATAAAAAGCATACACTAAAAAAAGCCAGTAGATTGTGACTCTCACTCATGAATGCATAGCTATTAGCTAATGCGTACGTAAAAATGGATTAGAAAAAGAAGAGGACCCAATGTCAAAATAATGTAAGAAAGCTACTAGTTGACTACTTCCCACGTGAACCAATGTCTAATTTTATTTGTTGTATTTATTTATTTAATATCTAAACATTTATTAAGAGTTAGGCTAGCTTTTACAATCCCCCAAACTACAAGTTTTATATTTTAAGTTTTTCACTAAATATATGTCACTCATATCATATATACCATGAGAGGGTTGGGGCACTCCTGGCAAAGTTGTCGAGCCCCACCTAATCCGTCTTGCCATATCAAAATCAAACATAGCCCCGCCTTGTTGATTGGTTACTCCTTACCGAGAAGTTTTTGAACGTTGCCGAGGGGATGGCGACGGTGTTGTCGATCAGCAACCACACCCGAATGAAGCTACCCGAGGAGTGCCCCGTCTCCCCCTAAGTGGCAAAAACTAGTGCGATCGGTTCGTGCAATGGATCAAAATGGATTCTTATCAATTTGGATTCAGTAAAACCAAATTCCTATTTTAAAATAACACATTAAAATGAGTTTATGTCAAAACATACAATACTGGGGTCACTACTTATTGAACCATTCTTATAATGTAACATACGTTTAGCAACATGTACTATTTTTCATGTTAAAACCAAGCTCCTTCACCATGTTAAAATTTTCACGCCACCTTCATTGTGTAAAATTTTTCACACCATAGACCAAAAACTGAAGATTCACGCCCCTGGGGCGGTATTTGGGCTTGAAAGGGACGTTTCACGCCCAATTCACCTCCTACTACGGATAGTCTTAAAACAGATAAGTATATTGTTTAATGGTTGCTATTGAGCAAATAATATTTTAATTTAACAAATAAAATTCAAATTACATATATAAGTTATTATATTAAATAAAAATATTACTCGTATATTATATAAATAATAGGCTTGTTTAGAATCTCTAGCTTGGTCGGGCTTGGTATATGAGGCATGGGTTTGGGTATGATTATTAAACGAACTTATATTTAGGCTTGAGTGTTAGACAAACTCGTTTAAGCTTGGCTTGATTCAAGGTTTTAGCAAGTCGATATTAAGTAGCACATGAGTAGCTCAACTTGTTTACTTCTCTCAACTGCTAATCGGGTTAAATCTTACATCCAATGTTGAAAAGATTTAAATGAAACACACAAGTCAGATTATTACGTAGAGAACTATGGAAAACATATGTGATTCATATAAAGGTATTGTAACCGCAGGGTCAAGTTATCCTACACAGTGTAAAAAATGAAAAGGATACAAAAAAACACAAAGGATCACGAAATATAATACAATGCTAAGGAAAAACGACACAATGAATCACAAAAACGACAGAATGGCGAAAATAAAGAAAAGACACAATCAAACATAAAAGACAAAATGATATAACAGAGTTTCTAAAAACTACAAGCTAAAAATCTAAAAAATCAAAAACCTAAAACTAAGATCGTAGGATTCGATGAAACGGTTTCAATGCTGCTTATATAGGTTCAATCAGACTCTGTTTGATACTCTTCCTACGACTTTCTATTTTTCTCACTGTGTATTTTATCTAACAGTGTAATCGCATACCATGCCAATTTCCATCTATCAGCTAATCACTAACAAAGTGAAAGTTATAGTTACGTATGAGTTTGATATAAATAAAAAACATGTTATATTATAATTTTAGGACGGAAAATATTATTCTAAATGATGTCATGTCGATATACACATGACACTATTGGCACCACAAAGCCTATTTATAGGAGTTGCTCCCACAGAATCTTTCATTGCTTCTGTACACCATTACTAACTCTTTTCTTCTAAAGGTAACACCAACATCTCTCATTCTCTCTCTAAAACACCTCTGTCTCTCTCTCTCTACAATACTCCACTGTATGGTTTATGTTTTTTGAGGTTTATGTTGCATGTGTTCTTAATGATATTTAATGATATGATATGATATAAGTTAGTTTATTACATCATCATGTCATTATTAGCTGATGTGAAATTATTCAAAATCCCATATATTATTTACCATTTTTTACTGCGTAGTGGTAAGCGCTTGAGTCCGTCTAGCAGTAGCTGTCACTAGTTTTTTATCTTTAACCCCGTTAAACGCAACATGACGTTTAACAAGGTACCATGAGTTTTTCGGTAACGGGTTCTTACCTAAAGAAAAATAACTCATCTACATTAATGATTAAAAGTACTTCATATGCATAAACTCTAGCCAATAACGTCCATTTCAAGACTTTTATCATTTAGAATGTGACATCAACAAAAATATAAAAAGTATCTCTTTTGTTCTACTTATGGTACTTGTCTTATAATTGTCATGACAATATTATTTGCATAACTTTCAGCCAATTCATAGCATAATAATAATCAAGAAAATGGAACACAAGTTTGATTCAGAAGCAGTTATTCAAGAATTTGAATGTTTAACCAAAGATGCAAAAAGGGTGCAACTTGAAACATTAAAGAAAATCTTGAAAGAAAATGGTGAAGCTGAATATTTAAAAAAATGGAATCTTGATGGTAGATATGATCCTCAAACATACAGTGCTTGTGTTCCTGTTGTTACCCATAAAGATCTTGAGCCTTATATTCAAAAGATTGCTGATGGTGCTTCCTATCCTGTGCTTACTGGAAAACCAATCACCACCATTACTTTAAGGTAGATAGATTAACAAGAGATTGTATCCGGGATTCGGTTTTTTTTTTTTTTTGTGATTGATAGATTGTTTGTTGATGTTTGCAGCTCTGGAACTACTCAAGGGAAGCCAAAGTTTGTGCCGTTTAATGACGAATTGACTGAAACGACAATGCAGATTTACCGGACTTCTTTCGCTTTCAGGAACAGGTATTTTGACGGTTGTAATCAAGTTGTAAACGGGTTGGGAGTGGTAAAAAAAATATTAACTCTTGAGCAGACATAGGTATAGATTTGTTACATGAACTCAGCCTTGTAAAGGTTTTTTTTTTTTTTTTTGCCAACTTTAAACGGGTTGGCAGGTTGTTATAATGGGTTAGGCGGGCCGTGATCAGATTGACGTGTTCACTTTTTAAAATAATTTTTTTGTTTTAATTTTAAATGGGTTGTGGGTCAACATGTTTAATCAAACAGGTTAAACATGTACACGATATGTTTAACTAAACGGGTTACACATGTCAATTCAAACAGGACATGTTTATTAAATGTGATACAAGTGACAATCCGAAATATGATTATTTATGTATCATGTGACGGGTCGCATCAGAAACTATTGATATGAACTTTGTATAAGTATAAACTGATTAAACTGATGACTATTAATTCTGTTAGGGAATTTCCAATTGGAAATGGAAAAGCTTTGAGTTTCATCTTTGGAAGCAAGCAGTTCACAACCAAGGGCGGTCTGCACGCTGGAACAGCGACGACAAATGTTTACAGAAGTGCACAGTTCAAGAAAACTATGCAGGCGATGCAGACCCCGTGTTGCAGCCCAGACGAAGTCATTTTCGCGCCTGATTTTCATCAATCTTTATACTGTCATCTCCTCTGTGGGCTCATTTTCCGCGAAGAAATCCAGGTCATATCGTCCACATTCGCCCATAGCATCATTCATTCGTTTAGGACCTTTGAGTTAGTCTGGTCAGAACTTTGTTCGGACATCAGAACCGGTACTTTGTCAGCCAAGATCACAGTTCCATCGATAAGAACCGCCATGGCCAAGGTTTTGACTCCAAACCCTGATCTTGCTGATGAAATTCAGAACAAGTGTTTGGGTTTATCCGACTGGAACGGGCTGATCCCGGAAATGTTTCCCAACTGTAAGTACATTTACGCGATCATGACCGGGTCAATGGAGCCATATTTGAAAAAGTTACGGGTTTATGCTGGCGGAGTACGGTTGTTGAGTGCAGATTACGGGTCATCGGAAGGGTGGATCGGCGCAAATGTAGACCCGGATTTGCCACCGGAGAAGACGTCTTTCACCGTGCTTCCTAACATTGGGTATTTCGAATTCTTACCGTTGGGAGAGATCAATGAGGCGGGTTCAGTCGAGCCCGAGCTTATTGGCTTAACCGATGTCCAGCTCGGTGAAGAATACGAAGTTGTAGTGACAAATGTTGCGGGTTTGTATCGGTACCGGCTAGGAGATGTGGTGAAGGTTATCGGGTTCCATAACGCGACCCCGAAACTCCAGTTTGTTTGTAGAAGAAACTTAATGCTAAACATCAACATCGATAAAAACACCGAAAAAGATTTGCAGTTATCAGTCGAAAAAGCTGCAAAACTTTTAACCGGTGAAAAACTCGAAGTCGTTGACTTCACGAGCCATGTTGACCTGGCCAGCGATCCGGGACACTACGTGATCTTCTGGGAAATGAATGGAGAAGCAAGTGATGCAGTTTTGCAAGAATGTTGCAACTGTTTGGACAAGTCATTTGTTGACGCAGGCTATGTGAGCTCAAGAAAAGTCAACGCAATCGGGCCATTAGAGCTCCGGGTTCTAAAGCGAGGGACCTTCCAGAAGATTTTGGATCATTATGTCGGGTTAGGGTCCGCGCTAAACCAATTCAAGACACCACGGTGTGTTGGCCCGAGCAATCGAAAAGTGCTGCAAATCCTTTGCAACAATGCTGTCAAGAGTTATGTTAGTAATGCTTTCGGTTAAGTTGGTCTGTCTTGTGTTCATGGTTTGGCTATGTTTGTTGTGGTTTGGTTTGATTTGTTTTTACCTATGGCTTGAAATAATAATAATGTATTTGAAGTGTGTGCGATCACGGTGTGTTGTCTTTTTAACGCGTATATGATTACACTCGTGTTTTGTCTGCGTGTAGATGGTAACGGTCCCATATTTGTTACGCTTGCGAAATTCAGTTGTAGGCACTAGCAATTCGGCGTACCTGTTTGCAATCTTATGTGATAAAAAAATTATCCGCAACGATTACTAGTACCCAAAACTAGATATTAAACTCACCCCAAAAACAGACTTAAAAGGGATAGCGGCGCAGTTTGTTGCTCGCTTAGCCATAATCCATATGTAACTTGGTTTTTAAAACAATTTTAAAAAAGACATTATACAATGACCATCTATTTATTTTGACCCGCATCTAAAAGTCGGAACAAGGGTTTGGTAACAACAGTCGAAACGAACCCTTGTTAGCAACAGTTCTCGAACCTGCAAAAGGGCATTTTGGTCAAGGTACCATAAAACATCAAACTTTAACGCTCAAAAGGGTATCTTGGTCAAATCGGCCATCTTTAAGTCCGTCTTTACAGCCAGGCCCGAAAGACTATCAATCATTGCAGGGATATCTTCTTGCAAGGCAGCAGCCAAAGCCTGTAAAGTTGAGGTAAATATGTATCATTAGCAAAAACAGTTGGTTAGTTACCTTGTTAAGGGAAACGGGAACTATGGTGTTGAATTACCGTTTTGCCCTCATCTTTTCGACCCTTTAGAACCTCCAAGGGCCACTCGCTAACCAGCTTCTCGAGTTCTGCCATTATATCTGGCCTTTTCACCTCTGGTAATGTCTGTTATCAAGTAAAAAGATTATATTGCACGCGACGAGTTCTAAGCGCATCACGCAAAGCGCAAAAAGCGTGGGATTTTTGTACCCGAAGCGCACACTATTTATAAAAAAAAATTATATATCCCGTATAATATTCCATGAGTTTTTAGCTTCATTTACCCAAAATATAGCTATAAAAGGCGCGCGCCTGAGGGAGAAAAGCGCCTGAAATTTGACAAAAAATCCCCTGAGGCGTTCGCCTTTGGGGAAAAGACTAGGAGCAAAGTTCTGAGGCGCCCCAGGCTGTGCCTTGATGCGCTCCGCGCTTAGGCGCACCTTAGACGCGCTTTTTAAAACCCAGGTTGAGATACACACTTTACCGAAACCTCTCACACATTATATTGAACCATTCGGCAGGCAAAACATTGTTAAGATCATGAGTAGATTTCGTCTTATGACCGTTAACTCGTCATATATACTTATTTCCAGTAACGGGCATGACTCATCACACCATGCATTCATTTATAAAATCATTTGACAAGTGAGCAAAACATTGTTCATGCAAGTACTTGATCAAAATGTCATCTAAAATCGCTTATTATTAGTAAGATTGATAACATATCGCGACGAGCATTCATATATTCAAGATTAACAAAGAAAATTAAAGTCCACCAACAAATGTAAACATGTAAGTGATCAAGAAAAAAAACATAAACTTATTAAACAATAAAATAAAATCGATACAGATTTGACGATTATAATCATGAAAAAGGTAGTTAACTAACCAACAATGGGATTTCACACGCAGCAAGAAGCTCTTAAGGTAAAAACTAAAAGATACAAATAAATGGAAACCCAAAAGTTTAGAAAAACTGAGTTATGCAAATTGGTAAGTAGGGTCCACTAGTCCCATGCTATTTCCGTCATCGGTCAGGATATTGTCTGGGTCCTGTAACACGTTTGAAGTCATTAGCCACAGGCCAAAGTTAGAACTTAGAAGCGAATCAAATATATGGTGCATACCTCTACTCCCCATTTAATGTAATCCGGGGACTCACACGCCTTGTATTCATCCACCAAGCTATCAAGCAAGTCCTTAGACTCGTCAAATTCTGAAAGATCATTATCCTGGAAACAGTTCAAAGAATTTCAGTTAATGAACAGGTTTATATCATAAAAAACCAACATACCATTTCGTTTTTGAGTGAAAACATCTCACTCAACTCAGTTTTGATATGTTGAAGTCTTTGAGCTTGTTTAATAATGCATGTATTTGAGTTTAACGTAAAATTCGGCTACTAGCACACTCATTAAAAAGTGGAGGCTATGTAGATAGTTTTCTTTTTTTTTTACATAAATGTAACGCGTACTCTTTTGTTGATGTGGAACGCTACCTCATCAGTAATCGCTTTATATAAAATTTACACCATCTTATAAAAGAAAAGTACCAAAATCGTTTTTTGGACATTTCGAATGCGAGTTCATCAAATGTTGGCAAGTTTAGGTGGTAACAAGTCATTATTTTATTTATTTTGTTAAAAATTTTCACAAAATACGTGTAGTTTTTACAAGTCGACTTTAACATACTAAATTGTGTTGAGAGACTTTGTGGCGCAAAGTGAGAAAGTATGTTGATGTCTTATGGTATTCAGCGGCGAATCCAGAGATGATTTCCAGGGGGTTCCTTTCAATACTGATTTTCACTCATTTTTCAATTTTTTCCACTAAAATTTTCATTTTTTTTCTAAACCCGAGGGGGTTCCTGGAACCCAGGAACCTCCATGGATCCGCCACTGATGGTATTAACCCTTAACGGATATATTTGACTCATGAAGAAATTAACCCGGTTGTTTAATATACAGTAGAAATTAGTAGGAACAACTTACCGCAAACATGGGGAAACTCTTGTATCTGTCAAGAAAGGCTTGCCTTTTTCTCAAGAGATTATATTGGCTCAAACATTTAGAGAATAGATGTCGGATTCCAGTGTAACTTGCTAGCATAAGACCACTCACCTAAATGTTACAAAAAAGTATATATGAACGATAAAACATCCTGATTACCGACTACATATTTTGATAAACCACAGAGTTTTGTTAAGTCTCACCCTGTGGGCGGTTTTAACATATGGAGACTTCCTTGAGAGAGCGACTTGAATGCTAGCAGGACCCCATTCTATGAAGTTCACGAGTTTTCTTTCGCGTATTCTTTGTAAACTTTCATGAACCTAAACAAACAACCAAAACCGTATTCAAAAAACTCTCACTAACCAAAGGGACTTCAACACAGGGCGGTGGCCTTTAAGGGGTTAAAGGAAAAAGTCAGTTATTTGTACTCACCTTAGTAGGATCAACTTCTCCTTGAATGATGTTTAATATGGATATGTATTTCGCTAAACTAGCTTGTTTTGATCTAGCATTACATGACACCATCATATTTTTTGTCTGCAAAACATGCCATTTTTTAGGACATCTGAATCGGTTTTCTAACTGTTGCCAATGCTAAAAGACTAAAGAAACACTAAAGTATGTATGAGAGAACAAAAGAAGATAACCATGGCTATAATCATGTATTCGGGCATACGTTTATGTTACTTTTGACATACTTCTGTGTTATACTGATGTTTGAACATACTTTAGTTGTCAATGAAACTAAGGCATGTTGCATAAAAAGGTCAACTTTGGTCAAACTTATGTTTCTTGTTACTAACTTTATACTTGATAAAAGAATAAGTTTCAAAATATTCAATCTGATGTAATCTTCTAAGTTAACAAGTTTCCAGGTTTCGAGGTGCAAAATCGACGACATCATTATTTTAACCAAAATTCTGAAAGTTGGTTACCATTTTATGCAACCGGCCAACGAAACTACAAGTAATATATGATGGTTAGAAAACTTATGACAATTTTATCAAAATGCATTGCCTGAAGAAGTCTTCTCATCACATCCAGCACTGTCGTTTTGCGAATCATATTAGCCTGCCAAGACCAGTAGAATAAAGGAATACATTTTTAATAATCTGTAACATTTTATAACATTATATGCACTAAAACAAAAGGCGCAAACATTTAGATCCTTACCTGCCGATCCACAGTTAATGGTGTATATCCAGCCATAAGAAAATGGCATCTCGGTGTGGGGATTAGCGAAGCAAGAAGGCCAACTAAGTCATTATTCATGTAACCAGGGTACCGAAGAGTGGTTGTACTAGCTGCCATAACAGTTGACACTAAAGAATTTGTTTCAGAAACAGTTGGATTCTGTATATGCAGGCGTTCGACTGCAATTCTGTTGAGTGCAGTGTTATCAAGAACAACTACACAGTCAGCGTTTAAGGTTAAACGTTTGAGAGTCAAAAGGGAATTGTAAGGCTGAACCACGACATCACTTGTTTCATTCTGGTTTGGGAAAACACTATATGTTTGAATCAGTTTTTTGCTGTAGTGATCGTTTAGAGTCTCGAGAAGATATGAACCCATGCCTGCGTAAAAACAAGAACAACATAAGTATTAACCACATAGAATCATAAACTATCAACAAAGATACAAGATGTGTAATTGTTAAAACCTGAGCCTGTTCCGCCTGCAATTGAATGACATAAAACAAACCCCTCAAGACTATCACTTCCATCTGCTTCTCGATCGATCATGTCCATTAGATCCTCCACAAAATGCTTACCCTGCAGAAAAGCTAATGATAATGTTACATTTTGTAAGACTTTGACAACTGTAAAATAAAAACAAATCCGTAAACAATACTTAAACTACCTGATCATATCCACTGGCCCAATTGTTTCCTGCACCCCCTCCATCAGAAGAAATAAATATGTTCTCTTGATTGTAAAGATCCCTATATTCACTTGTTTGTATTCCATTAATCACTCTGGGCTCCAAATCCATCAGCAACGCACGCGGTATGTAGTGTTGATCATCAGCTTGATAGAAAAATACATCTTTTCTATCGCCTGCGCCTCCCTGCAGCATAACAAATGCTCAAAATTCAAATGAAAGTACGCCCATTATTGCTGGTTGTAAGGAATATGATCATCTTGTTCCGAATATAATGTTTCTCATCCAACAACAAAGGTTAGATAAACAGCATTTGTAGCTTAAATTTCGACGAAAACCAACCAAACGTGTAAACCACGTTTGTGACGCGGATAAGTGTATGGGGCTACAATCCATGACACAATAAGTACCCGGATTTGAACATGACATATATTATGATATAGTTGTATGTTGATGTAAGTGTTTATGTAACACCTTAGACAAACCTCACGTCGTTACATTTAAATCAAGGCCGGCCATGGGGAGAGGCATAGTGGGCAGCTGCCCATGGCCCAGTTTTCCGTGCGCCCAAAATTTTTTATTCTTTATAGATTTTATATATAAGTTTATAAAAAGAAAAATACAAATAGCCTACAATAAATTACTTTACGGCCAAATTTGTGGTAAGTCAAATTGAGATCACAACTATCGTCGTATTATTGATTTTTTTATACATATAAATACCTTAGACAAATCTCACGTCGTCCAGAAAGGGGTGGCGGCGCAACTTGTTGCCCGTCTACCCGCTATCTTGATGTAATTCTTCACGTATTTAATAAAAGAAAAACACTTCAATTTCAAATATATATATATATATATATATATATATATAAATACATATTTTAGGGGCTCATTTTTTCTAGTCGCATAGGGCCCAAATTCCCAGGCACAACTCTGGAGGAATGATCATGCATCATAAGGATGTCCAACCTCGACGCGTTTGTGCGTACTCAACAATTAAGTAATTAAGTATGTTTGGGTGCAGGCGCTGAGATTAATGCCCCCCCCCCCCCCCCCCTTATTTGCTTGGTAATGTAAATTTACACATTTTCATCTGAAAAATTTATACGTATTCACTTTCTCCCTTTAGAAAAAAATTCAAGCTCCGGCACTGTTTGGGGGAAAGTAACATCAAGAAGGGTGACTTCGCGCGCAACAAAATAAATAAATAAATAAATAAATAAACAAAACAGTGAAACACCTTGTGGGCAAAATGAGGAGCCATACGTTATAGTTTATGTGTGCATGCATACAAATCCAAAACCAAACCAATATATGATCACAAGAACAAAGAATGCAAAACTAAACATATATATATAACAAAAAAACATGTAAAACGTAAAAAATAATAATAATAATAATAATAATAATAATAATAATAATAATAATAATAATAATAATAATAACGTACCTGGGTAGCGTAATCTTCGAGTATACCATCTTTAGAGATACCATGTTCAAGACATAGTTGTTTCCAGAACTCCATACCGATCTGGTTACCACATTGCCCTACTTGCAATGTTATTATTTCACGAGGCATCTCTCTTCTCTTCTCTTCTTTTTTCTTGACGGCTGGCTGGACTGATCGAGTGATCAGACCTTTTCAATATGGGAAGGACGAAGATGATGAATATTACTATTTTACCCTAACTGCGTCGTTTTGCTCATTTGAAGTTTTTAAAACTTCCCTTGGATTTTAATGATATGGGCTAATACTAATAGCCTAATAATTTGTAGTTCACTAGTTTGTAGGGATGGATGTATGTGAACACTTTGTGAAATGTTGGACATGAAAAGTTTTTTGTGTTCGTTCGTTTAATTAAATAGACGAACATGAATAGAGTCATGTTCATTCATTATGTTTGTGAACGTTTAATTAACGTGTTTGTTTGTATTTGATAATTGATTATGGTTTTAAATTTTTTCATTTGGTATAAATTCTTCATAATTCCCACTAATAATATGTTTAATAAATATTAGTGTACAATATGTGTAACAAACTATATAATATATGTTCGTTTATGTTTATGAATTTCTGTTTGTGTTTGTTTTCTATTCATGAATTGTGTTCGTTTGTGTTTTTGAATATTCATTTCTATTGGTTTGTGCTCATGGACGTTGGTTTGTGTTCATGAACGTTGGTTTGTGTTCGTTTGTTGTCATGAATATTTGTTTGTGTTCATCTGTGTTCATGAATGTTTGTTTGTGTTCATCTGTGTTCATAAACGTTTGCTTTGTGTTCGTTACCTAAAATTAACCAATGAACACAAACACATTCATTTCCTTAATAAATGTACACGAATACAAAATCTCGTTCGGTAAATGTTCACGAAAATTTCATGAACACATTTATTTCCTTAACGAACAGTTCGTTTTCAATCCTAGTAGCCTGATCCATGACACTTGTAACAGTTACTTTCATTGTTAAGGGCAAGTTCACTCTAGAAAAAAGGAAGTTTGATTGGGATAAAAATCAAGAAACTGTTCATTAGGGATAATAGAAACTATTTTCATGTTAGAGTGACATTGTGTTAATAATTTATTGATGTCGTTTGCTCGATCAAATATGTAGATCTAAGTAGTAAGTGGAAAGTCTAGTTGTCTCCATGAGGAGTTTGTGGAAAGTGGTAATAGCAATATATCAATTAAACTAATTAATTAAATTATGAAAAAAAAAATGCTAATGTGCTTGCAAAAGTTGATTAGCTTATTCGAAAAACAATTACAATAACGAACAATCCTCTCCAAGTTTCAGATTTGACAAAACACGATTATGTAAAAACTAGTGGGAAGTCACTAAAGGTATGATTAAGCTAGTGATGAATATGGATCGAACTTAAATGGATCTAATCACATAACATCGACTTAATAATACAGACACAAACAAACCATTCATTGACAAAAGGCTTATTAAATTCGTGTTCAACAAAACTTATTCTTTTAACCAAAAAATCATAATTGAATCCAATTTAATTAAAGGGTTATAGATTCAATCCCATAAACCTAGTCTATAACAGAAATCAAGAGTGCATATAACCAAACCTTACACCTTGAGAGAATTGCGAGAAGATTAGCCGCTCATGGTGGTCATTAGAACTTCAATTCTTGATTCGGGTTTCAACTTCTTCAACTGGAGGATTTGGATCCGTGAAAATCTCCCAAACTCGCCCCAAAACAGTTCCCAAACTCAAAGCATATGAAAACCACGTATGAATTAGGTTTTGTTATGAAAAGTGGCTTTTGTGGGTTTTTAAGATTTTCGCGATACGCAAACCATTCAGCTTCGCTTCTTCGCATATCACGACTGACAAAACAATCAGGTGGCACAAATCCCTAATTATCAAAGTCCGTTTAGGGTACAATTGTAAATTTCAATTCTTCGCATATCGCAAAGTCTGCCTCTTTAATCTTCGTGTACCGCGAAGAGACTTAGTATCAAGTTCTTTTTTTCTTTTGATCATTTACTCGTGTGCTCGTTTTCTTCTCCATTAAAGCTCGTTTTTTCTTCATTTAGCACATAAGCACCTTCCAAATTTTAAGTTGTATGGGTTCGTAATATCAAATCGACTTTCGCTAGAAACACTCGCAACTCTGCTCCCAACCTGATTATTGAAAAGATAAGTTAGCTAAAACCCTACTAACTACGTGGTCGTGACGTGAGCCACGTGGCTATTTGTATGTGCAAACTACACAAAAAATAGGATCTTTTAGTAATTTTATCGCTTTCTTTCTTTAAAAAAAGATTTTTATATGTGACTATGTTATACATATATAAGATATATGTAGTGATCTTGTTAAGAAAACCGAAATTTAAACCGAGCCGAATTTGAATTCCTTTTGATTTTTTGGAATTGGGTTCTCATCTAAACTCTAAAAGATTAGGTATCGAAGAAATTACTCATACTTGATTAAGGGTTTTCATTCATACATTTTGAACAAGATACAATGGAAATAAATAATACTGGCTGGCTACAGAGAATAAAACATAATTAAGGCTAATAAAGGGCTAGCTAATCGGGGAAGGAATAAAAAATTCCAATATTCCCTTCAAGTTGGAGCGTGGAGGTCACAAACGCCCAATTTGTTGAATAACTGACGCAACTGTTTTGACCCTAAAGCCTTGGTGAACAGAGCTGCAATTTGATGTTCGGAGCTAACATGAACAGGCTCTATTTCCTTTGTCTTGACACGTTCTCGAACAAAATGACAATCCACCTCTAAGTGTTTTGTTCGTTCATGAAAAACGGGATTATTTGCAATGTGCTTGACGTCTAAGTTGTCACATAATAGTTGCATAGGATCTTCTTGCTCGCACCCTGATTCTTTTAGTAACCATCGAACCCACAAGACTTCATTCACCATTGTGGGCTTGTGGCCATTGCCCGATACTCTGCTTTTGCTGAGGAGCGAGACATGACAGGCTATTTACTTGATTTCCAAGATATTGGAGCCACTCCCAAGAGCAAACAAATACCCACTTCTTGACTGCCATGTTGTAACGCCCCAAAACCCGAACTTTAATTTAGTAGCATGGTTTAATGTGTTATGGCATGGGGTGAAATAAACTAAGTACCTATCCTAGATAAATACACAAGTTATATGGAATTTCAATAAGGTTGGAGTCAAGGTTGGAAGGGTATCAAACTAGAGGGACTAGACTTGGACAAGTAGCAAAGTAATGGGTTATAGATAGGGGAAGTAAGATGTCAACATACACATTCTTGTGTATGTTGATCATCAAGAACAACCCAAGACCAAACCCTTGCTTCTTCATCTCTAGCTCCAAATCAAGAGAAAGTAGAAGCCAAAGATGGTGCATGAAGCCAATTATGGGTCATCTAAGGTTTTATACACACCAAGGTACCTTTAATTTGGCTAATTGTGATGTTATGTTTGTTTTTGAATGTGATGAAAATCTAGGGTTTATGTGAAAACGTGAATCAAGGATGAATGGAGGTGTCTAGATGTTGATAGACACTAAAGGAACCATAATTCATGAAACTACATAAGGCTATGCTTGGTTCATGTGCTAATTAGATTGTTTTACACTTATGATGAAAGTGGATATTGATCTTGGTGTAATCCAAGACCATTCTTAGTTAATTGTTGGGTGCATTGAAAAGAAAGTGATGATTTGCTATGTTAATAACTATTGAATGAATGGTATGTAATGTAGGGAAGAAATATGATGATTTATGTTATGAGCTATGAAAGTATGCATGAAATGCTTGTACATTGTGTTTTAAATGTTGTATGCACACCAAGTGTTTGATGAAATGCCTAGATTAGTCTAACTTGTGAAATTGTAGGCAAGATTGGACAAGTATGAAAGTAGTATGATAATAAATATAAATGAAAGTGGATTAGCATGAGACTTGTGTTCTAGGGAGTATTCATGTAGGGATTTAGTGTTATGAGGCATTCTTGGGCTATGTTGCTAGTTGGAGATTATGAAGGCCTAGTATGTATGTGAGGAAATGTATGAACGTATATGACAATCATTGTGATTATATAGTTGTATGTGTTCCGAAATATATGAGAATATTGTTATGGTGAAGTTCATATGGTCTAGTACACTAATATGGATATATGTTTCTAACTAGAAAGTTTGAATGGTTGAAAGTTGACTTTCCGCCAAGTCAATAGTGTAAAATAACATGGTTAGGCTCCCAAACTTGATTGTGTGATTAGACACACTATGTGACGCATAACATGTTAAAACTATGAGACATATATGATAATAAGTGGTATTACATGATGTGAGAATAAATGTGGTTGTGTATGTATGTTTTAGATATGATAGAAGTTACTAAAGAAATCAATGTGATATTTGGTTGAGAATGGTTGTTAGTGTGATATGATCATGTATGCTAACAATGATGTGAATATGATGATCTGAAAGGATAGGAATGATGGACTCAACCATGGGAAGCTAATGGGTCAAGAGGAGGCAAATAAACAAGCATGAACTTGGAGGACTTGAGGTAAGTGATCCTTACTCCATTTAGGATAATGAATGTTATTATGTACATGTGTGTGTAAGTAGGGTGAGAATCATGGAATGATGGAATGTAATAATGATGCCAAGGTAAGGAAGGTAGCAATGGATTAAATGTAGTCTATTTATGCTTGAGAACAAATGAGTTATTGGTAGGTACATAACTTAGCAAAATGATTTGTATGAATGTTACAAACCGAATGGGATGATAAAAAAATGTCTTTTGAGGCTTCAAAATGGCTAAGGTTAAGTGAATATAGCTTTGGGGTATCAATATCTTTGATTTTGTGCGAAAATCCCAAAGTTAGTAGCAAAACCGACCAGGGGCGCAAGGTCAGAGCAAGTCAGAGCACCTTGCGCTGGTGTCTTGTCAGCTTGCGCTGACCTTCTGATGTGGTTAAACAGGGAGCGCAAGGTGGCCAGCGCACCTTGCGCTGGTGGCACCAGCATGCGCTCCCCACTGGGTTTTTGTCCGTTTTTTGCATATTTAGATGTTTTGCTTATATGCGCAATCCGTATTCGCGTCTAACGCATCGAATAACATCGTTGGACTTCGTTAATTCTAGTTATGGGTGTATCAAGTATAGAATGTCGGATTTGCAAATATAACTCAATTATGGAATGATGCGTGTGTATGTAATTAAATTGATATGTGTGTATACATAGTAACAAATACGGTAAGTAGATTTGTTATGCTTTTATAGATTGAGAATGTGATGTATGTATGGGTACTTACACCCGGGTTTGTGTGAGAGTTTTATGTATGTAAAGGCTCGTCATTATGTGTAGATTGAGTATAGGATTGGAAACGTCATGTTTGTCGTAGAGAATACATGAAGGAAGAATAGTATGATCGGTCAAGATAAGTTGTGTATGGGAAATTGAACGCAAGTATGTATTGTAGGGTTATTAACCTTTTGTTATGAGAATGGAAATGAAGATACAGGTATGTAAGTATGAATCGTGGGATTTGGAGGTTCGGATTCGGGGTATCACACCCGAACTTGCAAGAAGGCGTTTGAACAGGATCACGGAGTATTGTTGGATGTTATTTCCGCATCGTGATTAATTTACATGAAGTCACCTATTAAACTAACGAAACGGTTATGTGGTGATTGCAGGTTGACTTGTCTACCTAATGAAGAAAGGAAGGGATGGAGATCGAGTGAAGGAGCGGATTGTACGTGGTCACGATCACATAACAAAAGGAAGATGAGTTTTGTCGAACGAAATAGGAAACAATATTGGACGTAATACCTAAAATACTTAGTAGATTTGGTTCTAAACATTCATGGTTGTTTTTAAAGAAATGATTTTTTTTACGGTTGGCTTTTCCGCTGCGAATTTTCTATATTACAGATTTAGGGTGTTACACATGTGTCCAGACATCACCGAATCGGTGTAAGCTATTAGGTTAAGGCCACCTTCATTTGGAAGAAGAATCCCTTGACTTGCTGTAGCTTTTAGATATCGGAATATTATTGTGGCAACATCCATATGATTTGACGGGGTTCGGAAACAAATTGACCGAATAAGTAACATCCGCTCTCTTGTAGATATAGGACTCTCCCAACAAGTCTTTGGTAGGTATTGGCATCTACCTTCGCTTCCTCATCCCTCTTTCGCAATTTAATGACTTGCTCCATGGAAAAAGCACTCGGATGACAACCCATCATCCCATAATCTTCAAATTACTTAATATTGTAAATTCGTATTTTAACCTTAGTTAAATATATTCTTCTTAATTTATAATTATCCATTACGTAACTGGTTTTTAAGAGGTTGGCTAAACATACAGGTGCACATCCCTAAATGTTTCATCGTATTCCTTTTGAAAACGTTAAACCAATTGGTTCTTTTTTATCATTTTAGCATGCAAGTGTGAATATTATTGATTTAACAACTTGAAGGTACGACAAGTAAACTGAAAGGAGGGGTTTTCGTTTAGCACAACTTGTTTTTACGCTCATGTAGCAAATGAAGCAAAAAATTAGCAGACAATATTTTTTTGTATGAAAAAAGGGCTTATATATGAAAGTAAAAAAATGCGATAAATTTTGACAGCAAAAGTCCAATATGTTTTTTTAGAGATGATGATAATATATTTATTTCATCAATCATCATATGCTTATTTAGCAGCTTAAACACGTTATATATAAAAATAAATAATAAACTTATCTCAGTAATGTTAATGATGCATAAGTCATAACAAAAACAATGATTGTTTTCCCACAAATTATTGACGAAAAAAAAAAAATCATGAATACGATACATCTATTATTCTATTTGCAATAACTAACATAAAACTAAATAATCAAGTGTGTTTAGTTGTATCTCCATTTCTATTTTATGATAAAATAATTCATCACGAGATAACGAAATTATTACAGAAAGAAAATATGACTACCATTTATAATTAGGTCATGATTTTATAATATTTAAAGTATGATTAACAAAGAATATTTCATAACATTTTAGGAAAATAACAATTTTACTATGTTATTGGATGTGTTGGTGTTAAGAATGCTAAGGATGGTCACAAGAAGGATGACGATGGTTGTTCGTATGAAGCGAGGGAGTTAAGGATGTTTCGAGTAAAATTTTAAGAATAATGAATGTTATATATGTTTTTCAAGTGGTTTTTCAAAAAAGTATGGGAGCATGTTTGAGCATGATTGGAATTTTGTTGGCATCCAACAAAGCAAGAATTAGTGTATATTTGTGCCTCTAGATGAATCGAGACATCGAGTAATAAAAAAATTGGATATTGTTAATTGTGGACTATTACGCACGAATAGGCTAGTGTATCTAATCATGTTTCAATGTAGCATTAGTAAGAAAGAAATATTGAATTATAAAGAAAATAGTAATCAATTGTCGAGCAAATAAAGTAACCAAAGAGTGTAACAACTAACAAGAGAGAATGCATTCATTCAAACTATTTTTACCCTAGGATTTGGAATGACATTGGTTTAAGCACAAGGTTACTAGTTCATATTCAAACCAAATAGCTCTTACCCCAAACAATCTGTAAGACTACGGCTGACAATTTAGACATGGACACGATAACACGACATAAACCTTTGGGATCTTAACAGATTTCGTGTCTAAAACAATTTGACATGTTCAGACTTGTTTATCTTTGTGTCTAAGTAGGTTAAACACGTATTAACTTGTTATGACCCGATAATGGCATGTTTATCTTTAAATTAAAAAAAAAATAGGGTGGGTATACGTACATACATGCAGCAGCAATGGCACAAATTGCTCTTAACCCTAATCTTAAACACATCCCGCCTCTCAAAGTCATAGTCTCTTAGTCTCCATGTCTCTCTCACGAATCACGATCTCTCAGCCTCTTCAATCTTTGCCTTTCAACGACTCACCTCCAGTCGTCACTCTTCAGCGGTTCAGCCTCCTCACCCTCTCAATCTTCTGCACCCCTTAACCCCATAACTTCATCACTCCCTTAGTGGCTCAGCCTCCCCCACCCTTTTGGATCTCTCCCTTTCAACAACTCTGTAGGGTTATGAAAGAACTGCTAATGGTGAAGGTCAAAATCATATGGACACTATATTCCCAAATACTTAAAGAATAAAAGGTTTTAAGTACAAGGCTAATTTTCCTCCTTAAATGTTTCATCAACAACAACCTGTAAACTGCTGGACTGCACAACTGCTGGCTACAAGACTGAACTTTTGGAAGACTGAAAAGCTTGACTAGTCAACAGCTAAATCACGAAGACCACAAATTGATGGAAACATCATATACTGGTCAACAATAGTCAACCGTCGTGTCTCATAAAGCTGTATGACAAACTGTTGGTTTACACCAGCTGTTCTTAACATCATAACCTAGTCCAGTCGTTTGTAAAAACCTATGCTGTTATGATTTATAAACACCGGTGGTTACACCCAACTCGTTGTTAGATGTCACTTTCATGGTGACGTCATAAGTTGTTCTTAAACACTCTCTATAAGTAGAACAATACCTTTAGTGCTTGTTGACCATCTTTACACATAGAATGAAATCACCTAATTGAGATCATTTTATCCAACACGAATTAAACCTGATCAGAGAGTGTAAGAGGGAGAGAGATAGATAGAGAGAGAGAGAGAGAGCAATTGGTGAGGGGAGTGAAAACATATAACTTTGATATCTATATGAAAATATCTGTGTTGACATTACCTATCTTATCCAACTCTAAATATTATAACTGATTGTGTTGATGAATATTGATGATATCATGACTTATTATATTAAGTGCTTAAAACCGTAATCAATTTTAATCACAATAACATACACAATTCACTCCCAGATCCAATGAACTCACCTCCAGTCGTACACTCTCCACCTTCACTATCCAAGCGTCCACCATCTACCCTCCCTCCTATCGTCCCTCCCTTAACCATCCTCGTCTACCCTCACCATCCCGTGGTCGTCACGTCACCCTCCCTCAGGCTAGAAAGTGTTGATTTACTTGTTTATTTTCTGAATTTAGATATTCTTTAGTAATGAATGATGATTTGTATCATTTTGTGATTTTTTTTTGTATTAATAAATATTTGATGCTTGAACTAATTGATTATTTTGAGTGATCATCATTCAACATGTGTATTAGTGTATAATATCTTGTGTGATTGATTGGGTGATTATCAATCAAGTAAGTATAGTATCAAGTTTAGTAAACAACTAGAATGTAATTATTTTCCATGAAGATAAATGATAATTGAGGTTAATTTGTGAGTGTTATTATTGTACTATTGTTTTTTATAAGGTGTTTAAGAAACCTAATATTGATTATTAAAGTTGTTCAGTGATTTACTGATTTATAAAATAAGGTGGTGAAGAAGGACAAAAATGTTAAAACAATGGTATGTATCATGTATGTTGTTTGATTCAACCTTTATGGCTTTCGGGTTTAATTTTTGTATTAGTTATTTTGTGTAATTTATTTATTTGTTCTTTATTGTAGATGGATTTTGATTCTATTAAAGTTGACCAAGAAAAGGGTAGCTCCATGAATTTGAACATGTAAGATGACAAAGTTCACTTTGTGGCATGGTTTTGAAAACCGGACCGGCAGTCCTGGTCAGACCAGGAAACGGACCTCCGGCCGGTCCGGTTCGCTATGTTGGACCACTTGTGTAGTGACCCAGAGTTGACCCGGCAACGTGGCCGGTCGGACCGGGATTTGAGAATCGGGACCAGTTTTTTTGTTTTATTTTTTTATTTTTTTGGGTTTTAGTTTGTTTTTTGGGCCGGTTTTCATTGGACCGATCGAAACAGTCGGACCGACGGA
Organism: Ambrosia x helenae; assembly: GCA_030844895.1. Taxonomy (NCBI): domain Eukaryota; kingdom Viridiplantae; phylum Streptophyta; class Magnoliopsida; order Asterales; family Asteraceae; genus Ambrosia; species Ambrosia x helenae. Next base: position 93,193 of record JAUTDX010000359.1, read on the forward strand.
CAGGTGGGGCTCCGTTTCGACGTCTAGTCCCGATTCTGAAAACATTGCTCTGTGGAGGTAAAATATTATTGGATGGTGGTGAATTAAAAACCAGGGGCAAAGAGAAAACAAAAGGAAAGATCTTTGTGTGACAATACTTTACCAAACTCTAGAAGAAAGGAGTAGGTGGAAAGACTCCATGTCAATGTAACAAATGTAAGCATGTTATGATATATGATAGTAAGCAAGGTATGGGAACATTTCACAACTAACAACCTGCTTTTTTTTTTGTAAATTTACAAAAAAAACTAGCAACCTGCTTTGGTAGTTCTTTTAAAGATGTTGGTTAAAGGCTTTTAAATAGTGACATGAAGTTAAGGTCATCTACATTTAATCAACATACGTTTCTCGTGAAATGCTTGTTGCTACTATGGTGATGCATGAAATGCCTTTGTCTTATGTAGACTATAAGGGGTTTAGAGATTTGTTAAGTGTTAACAACCCGCTCTGAGTATTATCTATAGAAATATCATAAAATTTGATTTTCTGAAAATATATAAGAGAGAAAAGGAAAAAGGTAAAAAACATGCTTATGTAATCGTTATGTATTAACACGCCCAGGCATCATGGTCTTAACTTTTTTACGTCTATTTTTTGTTCGATTTTATTTATTTTTTGGTTTTTTTTGTCTTAGGAGTTTTTCTAGTGTTGGTGGTCGCTAATGATGGTGATTGCGTTGCATTGGTAGTACTTGACACGGTTTTATACCCCTGCAGCAACACGTGGTGTATGCTATTTAATTATAAAGTTATTAGGTGCTTTTAGTAACTTTTTTTAGTTTAATTTTTAAGAGTGAAAAGCCAATGAACTTGATACATTGGCAGCTTGCGAGGGGTTTTAACAATGGAAGAATGAAACAAACTCAACAATTTTAAATGTGTCATTTAAAAACAACTAATACTAAACCCCTTGCGCTGCAGGAGGAGGGGGGTTAATAACGTGTAAAGTATATTTAAATCTGAAGTACGTACATGGAATCAAAAGCGCTTACATAAATCGTCAAAAGTCGATTATGCAATAAGTACAAAAGTAACTATTAACATAATACAAATTCCATACAATGTGACCTAGAAAAACCTATAAACTATCGTAGATAGTGCTACTGCAAACTCTTACAGACTGCAACGGTAGCATGGGTGAACTCGATCACATGATTCGCATTAAATATCATCTTCCTTAAGTATAGATATTTTGTCTTCAGAGTATTGATATAGCGAGCTCTTCACGTATGCTCCACCCGAATTATCACCCTTTAAGCGTGGATGTCACATATGCTCCATTCGGATTAATATTATTGCAAAATATGAGTTATTTGACTATTAATGCTTGATCAAACAACAAAAGTTAAAAAAACGCAACCATCACATATGCTCCACTTGGATTGTAGTTATTTATCTGTAGACATGCAAAACAAATGAACACATAAAGAAGTTAGATTAAGATACATAATAGCAAACAAATAATGCCTTACGAAGCTCCTGCAACTCATCATTGTTTTTTGCGTTCCTGAACAACGACAACCTGATTTATTGTCATTGCAATATCTGAAGCTCATAGTTGTTTGTCCATTCTTGAACAACCACAACCTTGTTATTGCCGCTGCAACATCATTTTTTCTTTGATGTCCCCCAAAAGGCTTAGATAAACATTATCATCGCCAAAAAAAAAAACTAGGCTCATTACTATGGTTGCCATTGGAATGTAATTTTCTTCCGAAAACATAACATCAACTAACTTTTTTGGATTGTCTATGGACTATTGAAAACAACATTGATCATTTGTAAACCCAAAAAAGCGCAGCAAAACCATTCATCATTGCCAGGCAAGCATCCAAAATCAAGTAAACTAACTCATGGGTGACCACATATCAATCCAAGATAAAAAAAAAAATTAATGTTCGTATAAAACACAACTTCCACACAAAACGAAAGCAAAAACCACACGTAAAAGGCTCAGAGTCTTAAAAGAATGACACCACCAGGGCTGCAAAAAACACGCGTAAAAGGCTCAGAGTCTTAAAAATTAACATACATTTACATTTGGTTTGTTATGTCGGTAGCAGGGTCCAAAAAACCCCCAAAACACAAAACATCTAAAAACCCACTCTCTCTGTTACCGTCACCAGCCGCTATAGAGGACCGGAAGACAACCACCGATGTTGCCTCTGAGAGAGAGAAAGAAGGCGGTGTGTTATTTTAAAGAGAGAAACAAAAGAAAATGGTGGGCAGGAGATGATAGGAGAGAGAAAACGGGGAGGCTCAAATACCCACCAATCGTACAACCAACAATACACATCGTACAAGCAATCAATGCACACAACACCTTTAAAGCACCAAGTACAACAAAGCGTTACATATAAGCTTTGCTAATTAGTATATTTAAAAGGAAATTGGATTTATATACTCCAAACTATTGCTCGTTAGCCGTTATCACTCTTAAAATATCACTTTGACTACCAATACTCCAAACTTTACACTTTGTTTGTTACGTCACCCCCAAACTAAGACGAAAATACCTCCTCATCATCAGAACATGCCCCTGATTCTAGAAAGGAGGTGACATAACAAACAAAGTGTAAAGTTGAGAGTATTGATAGTTAAAGTAATAGTTGGGAGTCATATCGGCCAACGAACAATAGTTTTGAAGTATTTAAATCCAATTTCCCTATTTCATATTGTCTGTATCATTATTTTATAACTTCTGTTTAGGGGTGTGTATACGACATGACACGAAATCTGACACAAACCTAACACAAAATTTACGGGTTTGTGTTAGTCTTAACATGTTCATGTCAGTTTCCTGTTGAACCTATGAAGTAGTTTAGCTAAACGGGTCGGTTTACGTCCAAACCCATCAAGTTGACCCCATTTACATTATATTTTTAATTTTAATTTTTTAACAGGTTG